>SJYR01000929.1:757417-781889 GCA_006410655.1 Kobus ellipsiprymnus
CCATCACTTCATGGGAAATAGATGGGGAAACAGTGGAAACAGTGTCAGACTTTATTTTTGGGAGCACCAAAATCACTGCAGATAGTGACTGCAGCCATGAAATTAAAAGACGCTTACTCCTTGGAAGGAAAGTTATGACCAACCTAGATAGCACATTAAAAAGCAGAGACATTACTTCGCCAACAAAGGTCCATCTAGTCAAGGCTATGGTTTTTCCATTGGTCATGTATGGATGTGAGAGTTGGATTGTGAAGAAGGTTGAGCACCGAAGAATTGATGCTTTTGAACTGTGGTGTTGGAGAAGACTCTTGAGAGTCCTTTGGACTGCAAGGAGATCCAACCAGTCCATTGTGAAGGAGATCAGCCCTGGGATTTCTTTGGAAGGAATGATGCTAAAGCTGAAACTCCAGTACTTTGGCCACCTCATGGGAAGTGTTGACTCATTGGAAAAGACTCTGATGCTGGGAGGGATTGAGGGCAGGAGGAGAAGGGGATGACAGAGGATGAGATGGCTGGATGGCATCACTGACTTGATGGACGTGAGTTTGAGTGAACTCTGGGAGTTGGTTATGGACAGGGAGGCCTGGCGTGCTGCGATTCATGGGGTTGCAAAGAGTCGGACATGACTGAGCAACTGAACTGAATTGAAATGTATGGTGTAGGTAAACGATGTCATGTATATACATCAATTTGAGGAGGAAATGGCAACCCACTTCAGTGTTCTTGCCTGGAGAATCCCATAGACAGAGGGGCCTGGTGGGCTGCAGTCTATGGGATTGCAAAGAGTCAGACACGACTAAGCAACTAACACATATACATCAATGGTATCTCCTAATTCATCCCACTCTCCCCTTCCCCCAAATTGTGTGCACATGTCCATTCTCTGTGTCTGTGTCTCTATTCCTGCCCTACTAACTGGTTCATCAGTACCATTTTTCTAGATCCCCCATATATGCATTAATATACGATATTTGCTTTTCTCCTTCTGATTTCCTTCACTTTCTAAGACAGACTCTAGGTCCATCCACCTCTCTGCAAATGACCTAATTTCATTTCATTTTATGGCTGAGTGAGATTCCATTGTGTATCTGTACCACATCTTCTGTATTCATTCATCTGTCGTTGGACATGGAGGTTGTTTCCAAGTCCTGGCTATTGTAAACAGTGCTGCAAGGAACATTGGAGTACATGTGTCTTTTTCAGTTATGGCTTTCTCAGTGCATACCCATGAGTGGGATTGCTGGGTCATATGGTACTTCTACTTTTATTTTTTAAGGATCCTCTGTACTGGTCTCTACGCTGGCTGAATGTTTGTCAGAGGCTGAGCCTTGAGCTGTAGGAGTTCCATCACTCAAGTCTCAGAGCTGTGGAAATGCCTGTGAGTTGACATCTGCAAAGACTCATGGGGGCAGGAGTGGACAAGCCCATCTCCCCTTGACTCGAGGTGGCTCAGACTCTAAGATGCCAGTTACTCTCCAGAGCCCCCTCCAGGACCAGGCTGTGGCCTGACTCATCCTTGCGTGACTACGTTCCTTGCCCAGTCTTGCTTCCCCATCCACTTGCTGTCAGTTGTGTCCTGGGAATACTTTCCTAATAACCATGTGCAATGAGTCCTCCTCCCAGGGTGTGATTCTGGGAGAACTTGACCAAGGACACAAACATTATTCTTACTCAGTCCCTGCCCTCAAGGAGCTCTCTGCCTAACTAGAGAGACTGACAAACCACAAACTGGAAACTACTTGATTTTCCAGAACTCCTTTTGAAAATAAAAAGAAAAAAGTGCTATATTTGTTTGGAAGTATGTCTTAATAAATTCGCTGGGGGCAAAACTGATTACCTACAGGCATGAGTACTGCTGATGCCAAGGCTTCAAGAGAAGAGGATGAAATTGGTCTGCATGGAGCCATGAGAGGGATGTTTTTGTTCCCCAGAGCAGAAGATGAAGGTGCGGGCCAGGAATGGAGGGGAGGCCAGGAGCAGTGTGATGTGTTATATGATGCCTCTCGTCTTCAACAAGTCAGCAACCCAGTGTGCAGGACCAAGGGCTGGGAACGGAAGAGACCACCAGGAGCTAAGCCCTTGAGAAACCACGGGGAGGGCTTTGGACCATCTCAGGCCATGGAATCAGGGACATTTGGGGCAAGTTTGAAAGCTGCCAGCAGTGCCCAGCAGGACGAGGGCAGCAGCCTCCTACGTGGTCTCCTGCTTCTATGTCTGCCTCTCCCACATTGTCAGTTCCCCACTGGCAGCCAGAATGAGCTTCTAAACTGCAAGTAGGTCTTGACATCTAAATTTATAAAGTCTCTGATCCAGGTCACGTCATGCATCTGTATAAAACTCTCTGATTGCTTCCCATTGCTTTTAGGAAAAAAAATCCAGAGTTCTTATCCTGGTGTTCATAATCCTATAAGATCCTTATTTCTGTTCCTGGACAGATCCATCTTGCCAACCGCCCCAGGGCCCTTGCACTGGTTATTGCTCTGCCTATACCACTCTCTCAACCCCTAGATCTTCCCAGGGCTGAGTGCTTCTCATCATTCAGTTCTCAGCTCAGCTTGTTGTCCATTGTTGTTCAGTGGCTTGGTTGTGTCCAACTCTTTGTGACCCCATGGCCTGCAGCACACCAGGCTTCCCTGTCCTTCACCATCTCCAAGACTTTGCTCAAGGATTTGAGTTGAGTTGATGATGCCATCCAACCATCTCATCCTCTGTCACTCCCTTCTCCTCCTGCCCTCAATCTATCCTAGCATCAGGGTCTTTTCCAATGTGTTGGCCCTTCACATCAGGTGGCCAAGGTATTGGAGCTTCAGCATCAGTCCTTCCAATGAATATTCAGGGTTGATTTCCTTTAGGATTGGCTGGTTTGATCTCCTTGCTGTCCAGGGGACTCTCAAGAGCCTTCTCCAGCACCATAGTTCAAAAGCACTGATTCTTCAGCACTTAGCTTTCTTTATGGTCTAACTCTCACATCCAAATATGACTACTGGAAAAACCATTCATACCTTTGTAGGCAAAGTGATGCCTCTGCTTTTTAATACATTGTCTAGGTTTGTCATAGCTTTTCTTCCAAGGAGCAAGTAACTTTAATTTCATTTCAGTTCAATTATCACCTCCTCATTCAAGTCTTTCCTTACCATTCNAGGTTCATACCTTTGTAGGCAAAGTGATGCCTCTGCTTTTTAATACATTGTCTAGGTTTGTCATAGCTTTTCTTCCAAGGAGCAAGTAACTTTAATTTCATTTCAGTTCAATTATCACCTCCTCATTCAAGTCTTTCCTTACCATTCTGTGTATGCTAATACCTTCCCCACAATCTTTACCACACAGTTCTGTATCACTTTCTTCAGAACACTTACCACCCTCTGAACCTGCACTACTGGTTCATGCAATCAATTGTTTAGTATCTCTCTGTCCCCAGAACATAAGCCTTAAGAGTGCAGGGATCTTATCTTATTTAGCAATGTGTCCACAGAGTCCAGCACATAGCAGATGTTCAATAAATACGTGTTGAGTGACAAAGTGAGCTCTTAAGGGACAAGGGAGTTCCAACTGGCATTTGGACGGCATGTACTCAGATGCTCAATCATGTCCAACTCTTTGGGACCCCATGGACTGTAGCCTGCTAGGCTCCTCTGTCTATGGGATTCTCCCAGCAAGAATACCAGAGTGAGGTGCCATTTCCTTCTCCAGGGACCTTCCCAAACCAGGGATTGAACCCGTGTTTGTTACATCTCCTGCACTGGCAGGTGAATTCTTTACTAGTGCCACCTGGAAAGCCTGTATTTTAAACTTTTTATTTTATATTGGAGTATAGCCAATTAACAATGTTGTGATAGTTTCCGGAGGACAGCGAAGGGACTCAGCCATATATACACATGTATCCATTCTCCCAAACGTCCCTCCCACCCAGGCTGCCACATAACACTGAGCAGAGTTCCGTGTGCTCTATAGTAGGATGGCAGGCTCTTGTTGGTTACCCATTTTAAATACAGTAGTGTGTTCACATCCATCTCCAAATCCCTAACTAGCCCTTTCCCCCGGCAACCATAAGTTCATTTTTTAAGTCTGCGAGTCTGTTTCTATTTTGTAGAGAAGTTCATTTGTATCATTTCTTTTTACATTCTTTATATAAGGGATGTTATATGATATTCCTCCTTCTTCTCATCTGAGGGATGTCATATATTTCCCTTCGCCGTCTGACTCACTTCACTCAGTATGATCTCTAGGTCATGCTGCTGCAAATGGCATTATTTCATTCTTTTTAATAGCTGAGTAATAGTCCATCGTGTATATGTACCACCTCTTTGTCCATTCCTCTGCTGATGGACATTTAGGTTGCTTCTATGTCTTGGCTTTTGTGAACAGTGCAGATTTCAGCTTACAAGCCTCTTGCTCAGCCAAGCATTCATTTCTTGATACACTGTCATCCAAATCAGTTCTCTCTTCAAGCATCCTGTTTTCATCATTCTTAGCACTTGCTCTCTGGATATTCTCTGTTTCATGTCCGGCTCTTCCCACTAGACTATCATCTAGTTTACTCCCGTGATAATAGCCTTCTGAAATAGTCATACTGTGTTGGGGAAAGATGACTGGATGGAAAATATTTGAAAGTCAGGAGATTCTTGGGCAAGGAGATTTATGTGTTTTTTTATTTGTGTATTTATAGTACCTCCAGTGGGAGAAAATTTGGATCCCAAGATGCCTACTGTGGTGACCATCAGCACTGTTCCACCAGACATTTTCAGTTTCTGCTTTCCTGGCTGATGGTGGGGTAATACTATCTGGGCTTTTTGTGGTTGAGTGGGGCCATGTAACTAGTTCCACACAAGAAGCATGAGATGAGTGATGTGTGTCACTTCTCAGCTGGGGCATTTAAATGACAATGAACGATGTTCCTTATCTCTTTTTACCCAGGTCTTTATCTAGGATGCACCATTATGTCTGTTTAACTTCCCTCTTCTCTCCTCTTCCCTCCCCTCAATCTAGGGAAAAGACTCACTATTTTTAAACTCCAGCTACTTGGAAATTCTTCTGAATCTTAATTATCCTAGAAGCTGAGACATTTGAACATTAAAGTCAAGCACTTGTAGATTTCTTCTTTATTTTCTTGTTGTTGTTCAGTCACCAAGTCGTGTCTGACTCTTTTGCAACCCAGTGGACTGTAGCCCACCAAGCTCCTCTGTCCATGGGATTCTCTAGGCAAGAATGGGTTGTTGCCACTCTCCAGAAATGGGTTGCCGCTTCCTTCTCCATTTCTTCTTTATACTATCCCATATATATTTTTCTCCCTCCCCCTGGGAAATAGCTTATCCATCTGTTGGGGGTGGAAGAGGCATGGAGAAAGAATGGAAAATGAAGAGGAAGGATATAAATTAAGATTTTAAAATGCTACTGATCAATTTTAAAACTCACTGACTCCTTCCTCTGTCATCATTTTTCTGTTAACCTCTTGCTGTGAACCCCTTGCTTGCTTGTTTTATTTTGGATATTGCTTGTTTTAGATCTAGAATCTCCATTTGTTTCTTTCTTATCTATTCTATTTTGGGCTGAGATTTTGTATTGTTTCATTTACCCTGAGCAGATTTTCCTTTACATCATGGAGTATAGTTACAACAGTTACTTTAAAAATCCTTGTCTGCTAATTCCAACATCCAGGTCATCTTGGACTCAGCCTCCAATGATTGCCTTTTCTTTTAAGAATGGGTCACATTTTCCTATCTGTGTGCATTTCAAGTAATTTTTGGATTGTACCCTAAAATGTTGAATGTTATGGAGACTCTGGATTCTGTTCTATTTCCCCCCTAAAGAGTGTTGATTTTGTTTAAATTTGTTTTAGGAAGTAATTAACTTGGTTGGACCCAAACTGCAAATTCTACCAGTTGGGTAGCAGCTCAGTTCTCACTTCACCTCTTTCAGCCTCATCTGGGATGCTTTGGGTTTGCTGTGTGCAAAGATGGTTCAAAAGTCAGCCAGAGATTTGGGCGGAATTTATCCATAGATCGGAGGCTCCCCATCTCTGACCGTTTTTCTGTGACAGCAATTGTCTGTAACTCTTCCTCTGTGTCTTTGGGTGCAGGTTTTCTATTGGGGTTTTAACCAACACCATTCACCCTGCAGACAGTTCGGTTTTTAATTGTTCTCCAGAGCTTAAATTTGTTATCTGTGTCAAGATCAGTTCAACCAGCACTTACTTTGCCATTATCAGAGCAAAATTCCATATTTCACTTAAAAAAGGATTTTAAGCTCTAAAAACTCATAAATAATAAATAAATAATAAATATAAAACATATATGTCTCTGTGTGTGTGTATACATATATGCACACATACATGGGGCTTCCCAAGGGGCACTAGTGAAAAAGAATCCACCTGCCAATGTAGAAGATACAAGAAATGTGGGTTCCATTCATCTTTCCATCTCAGGGTCGGAAAGATCCCTGCAGCAGGAAATGGAAACCCACTCTAATATTCTTGCCTGGGAAATCCCATGGACAGAAGCCTGGCGGGCTACAGTCCATAGGGTCACAAAGAGTTGGACATGACTGAGTAGCGGGTGCACACACACATGCACACACACACGCACACACACACACACACACATAGATATGCTTATACATTGTTTTTCATTTAATCACACACTGTGAAAACTTCATCTGGGATATACAGAGTCAAAGAACCAGCTGGGAACGACTCTGAATCTGTAACCATTTCCCACCTCACCTCAATCCTGGTTCCTCTTTAGGGAAAAAAAAAAGAAGACAAAATTAATATTTGTCAGGTTTCTTCTCTGTATCAATCCCTTTCTAGATGACTTGCCAGTTTAAATTCCAGCTTTACTTTCATTTTACTGATGAGGAAACCTGGGCTTCAAGAGAGTACGTATATTGACAGAGTGGTCAAGTTACAAAGGGAAGGAGCTGGAGTTTTCCCTCAGGCAATACGGATGTTCCAGAAAGGCCATTTGCTGGATCCATGCCCTGCACTTTACACATTCAGATGCATCTATCTTTCTCAAGCAGTACCCAGAAATCACACAGCCAGAGGCCATTGGGCCAAGAGTGTTGGGGTTCCCCCCATGTCACATATAATGGGGTTCCATGTGATTCCCAGTTGATGGCCCTGTGCAAGCCACAAACAAAGAGCTCCCAGTTGCAATCTGTCTGCTTTGAAATTTCTCCAACGCGCCCTCGTAAATTACGAATACCAACCCTTCTCCTATTCCGCTGGTGGGGCTATAAATTGCCCTTTCTGGAAGACGACTTGGCAATTCCTTACAAAATTGTTCAGATCCTTTCACCAAGGAATTTCACTTCTAGGAACACAGCCTCAAGGAACAATCATTGAAAAACACTGAGATTTATGTACAAAGATGAACGTTGCAGCATCATTTGTAATAGTGAAAAAATTGCAAAGAATCGAAATGTCCCAAAGTAGGGAACGGTTAAATAATATACGATACAGCCACACTATAGAATATTAAGATGCAGCTGCTAGAAATCGTGTTCCTGGAAGTATTTAAGGACATGGGGAAATGCTGATGTATCTAAATGTTGAACTAAATAAAACAGTGCAGAATACGGATCTTTATATAATATTATGCCATGTATTTGTGTGTGTGTTTATATATGCATGTACAGATACGTATCTCTGTGCCTATCTGAAAGGACATACAGCAAAATGTTAACAGTGGATATCTCTGGAGGCTGATATGACACATAATTTTTAAAATCTCTTCTTCTCATACCATTTCCAGAAATGAGTGTGTATTGCTCTTAAAATCCAAAAAGAAACATTTGACTTATAACACCAGCAAGACAAACCTGAGTGTCAAAGAGTAGAGAAGATGATAATATAGACCTTTAAATACTGGAATTTCAAATACTCAGGGAGAATGAGGGTATTTCAAATCAAATAATTAACAGCCACCTATCAGTTAAACTGTGTCACCTAACAACTTCAAAACGTTGGTGACATATGACGAAAGTCATTTGTTTAACTCACAGAGCCTGTGAGTTGTCTGGGGTTGGCTGAGTCAGGCTGAGTTCACTTGTGTGGCTCTGGGCTGAGCTGGACTTGGGTGGCTGCAGCCAATCTGACGCACTTGCTTCTCATCCTGTCTGGTGGCTGAGGGTCTATTCGACTTCTCATGGTGAAGAGAGAGGTGCGAGATGGCGAGTCCCATGATGCAAGTACTCTGCAAGCATCACACACGTCTAAAGAGAATCATCTGACCAAACCCCAAACCAAGGAGCAATCCCGCTTCTTCAGTGGAAGGGGACACAAAGGCACACATCACAGATTGTGAAGGATTGGGGCCATTGATTTCATTTCTGACAGTCGACCTAGTTGACAGCTCCTTGCAGTTGGTCTGAGCTGGAGACGATGACTTAGCAGGTCATCCTTTGTGGAAAGTGACAGATTCCCACTCCTCCACCACCTCCTCCTCCACCAATGCCTTCCAGACAACACTTCTTGTTCCGTGGATATCAAGCGTGCCGTGTTTCTGGATGGCCAGCCATTTGAGTTTGTTTGTTTGATTTTGTTGTTTTGTTTGGGCTTTTTTTATATCACTCAAACCATTAATTATCTTTGAGATGCCTATTAATTTGTCCTATTGCATATTTTACTGTAGCATTCCTGATGACAGGAAGGAAAATAACAGTGTTCTGAAAGGCATGTGGTTTGCCCAAGAAACAAATAAATCAAAGCCATGAGTTAGAGCCACACAGGCAGGGCCTTGCAAGACTGGTGCTATGCTGCCCAAATGGAAGCCACTAATGAAATTTAACTTTTAATTAATTAAAATGTCATTAAAAAGAAAAGCAATTCACACTGCAACTTTCACAGTCACGTGAGCCACATTTCACAGGTAAGTGGCTTCCATAATGGACGGTACCTAGAACAGTTCCCTTGGTGTGGAAAGTGTGGGTGGACAAGTGTCACTCAGATGACACATGACATGGACTATGATGTGGGTGGCGGCGCCCCCTGGAGTTGTGCGATCCTACAATCTTGATCCAGTGACCTAGATCACTCATGCCTGGGGAACTCAGTATAATACTCTCTGCTATTTTTTTGGTCAACATTTTTAACGTTGGCTCCTTTCTTCCTTTCCATCTAATCAACCTGTCCCTGTTGTCCTTTTCCTTTAATCAGTTTCTGAATACCCAGT
This sequence comes from Kobus ellipsiprymnus, assembly GCA_006410655.1. NCBI lineage: Eukaryota > Metazoa > Chordata > Mammalia > Artiodactyla > Bovidae > Kobus > Kobus ellipsiprymnus. Next base: position 766,588 of record SJYR01000929.1, read on the forward strand.
TGATCTCAGATATTTTGCAGAGAGTAACGGGCTCCACTGATATTCTAATTCCTCTGCTCGATGCCTTCTGGCTCTGGACCATCTCATCTGCCAATGCCCGCTGCCTCACACTCTCAGCTCCAGCATGTTTGCCGTTCACCACACGTGTCGTGTCATTCCATGTCTCTGGACTTGGAGACTTTTGGACTTTCTCTCTCTGCAGCTAGAATGTTTTTGTCCCACTCATCACCTGGCCTCCTGGGGCTGAAACCCTGCCTGCCTGTCAGAGGATGCTTCTCTGGACCACAGAGACTGAGGTACTTCTCTCTGTCCTCAGGCCTGCACCGTATCCTGGGTTTGCTTTATCCTTGCCCCTCTGCTCCACTGTGTGGCTTCCCTTTCAGGCTGGCAGCTCCCTCAGAAGAGGGCATTTTGTCCGATTCAGATGATTAAGGTGGCCCTGAAGGCAGACCCAGCAGAGGGTAAACTGCTGTTCCGTCACTTGCTGGCTGTGTAATCACAGACAAGATGCTTTAGCTTGTCTGTGTCCCATTTTTCACAACAGCAAGAGGAGGATAATAATAGGTGTGTTACAGGATGAACTGTGACAACACACGTAGGAAGCTTAGCAGTGCTTGGCACAGTTTAAGAGCCTACTAAGTATTAGCTGGTCCTCTTTATATTACAAGAGTCTGGCATATAAGAGGTGTCCATTTATTGCTGCCTAAAACCAGTCAATCCTAGGAAACTCCGAATATTCATTGGGAGGACTGATGCTGAAGCTGAAGCTCCAAAACTTTGGCCACCTGATGCAAAGAGCCGACTCACTGGAAAACACCCTGATGCTGGGAAAGATTGAGGGCAGGAGGAGAAGGGGGCGACAGAGGATGAGATGGTTAGATAGCCTCACCAATTCAATGGACATGAGTTTGAGCAAACTCCAGGAGATGGTGAAGGACAGGGAAGCCTGGTGTGCTGCAGTCCACGGCGTCACAAAGAGTCAGACACGACTTAGCATAGCAACTGAATGACAAGATAGGAGACCCAAACTACTTTAAAGGAAGTCCCATGGGTTATCATGGTGCTAAAGAAGACCTGGGTACTTTTAAATAGTTGCCCCCCAGAGGAACTGGTAGCAAAAGTTGTTTATTATTGTCAAAGAGAAAGCATAGCTTTTTGTCTGGGTTTTCCCTTCAGATTCCCAAGTAGGGAGCAACTCCAAATTTCCTCAAGAAGCTGCTTCCTTGGCTCTGAAAATAGTTAAGGACCTCTCCAGGAGACCAGCTTTGCAGTAGTCTGTGGTTCAGTCAAAATAATAATCACCAAATGTCTATCATGTAGAGTGTGTGTGTGTGTGTCTGTGTATGTGTGTGTGTGTGTGTGTGCACGCGTGCACGCATGCACTAAGTTGTTTCAGTCGTGTCTTTGCAACCCCATGGACTGTAGCCCGCCAGGCTCCTCTGTCTGTGTAATTTTCCAGGCAAGAACACTGGAGTGGATTGCCATGCCCTCCTCCAGGGGATGTTCCAGACCCAGGAATCAAACCCGCATCTCTGTATGTTTCCTGCATTGGCAGGTGGGTTCTTTACCACTAGCACCACCTGGGAAGCTGTATATTAATAAATGCCAGTGATTCTCTAATGAGGGCATTTTCCCCCACACTGTGGACACCCATCAGGTTCTGGTGATGGTGTGAGTTGTCACAGCTGGGAGTGGAAGGCACCACTGGCATCCAGTGGGTGGAGACCAGAGATGCTGCTCGACATCTACACACACAGGACAGCCCTGCTCCCCACAGTGAAGAATGATCTGGTCCGAGATGTCAACAGTGTCCAGGCAGAGAAACTGGAAATGTTCCAAGACAATGAGAACTGCAAGGAAGGTCTCATTTAGTCTCACGATGATGATTTACAAGTGAGGCACTGTCATTAATATTACTGTTACTGCCCCATTTTCCAAATGAGGAAACTGAGGCTCAGCTACGCACACCGCTCTGAGTGACACAGCCAGAAAGTGGGAGAAACCTGGTTTGGATCCAGGCGGTAGGAAGCAGAGCTACATATCAGCAGGGGGGAGGGGGGAGGGGGTAGGCTCTGTACCCTCTACACTCATGGAATTGAACAGTGAGGACCCCAGTTTGTCACCGTTGAACCTGAGGCTACTTGGTTGAACCTGGCATCTGTCTGATTTCTGGCACACGGTCTGTTAAGCCATATAAGCTTCTGTTTCCCCATCTGTAAAACGGCAGAAGCAGGCCCACCTCACGGGGTTGTTTTAAGGGTTAAATCTGACCATGAACGTACAGTGCCTGACAAGTAGCCTGCCGCTCATTAAATGGTCACTGCTGCTGCTGTTACCGTTGTCCTTGTCAACATCACTATTATTATTCCCATCGCCTTCGGAGGCCCAGATTCCCTCCCACCTGAGCCCGAGGGAACAGAACTCAGTTCTGCAGCTGGTCCCAATGTGCCAGCTGGCTCCCAGGGAGCAGTGGGCTGCCACCTCCCCAACGCCAGATTTCTCCCCTGCAGAAGGGGGCCTGCACCTCGCCATGGGGGGCCACAACAGCTCCCAGGGAAAGAGGCAGGTGCTCTGGCCTGATCCCCGCCACAGGACCCGGCGCAAGAGGCTGGACAGCTCATGGGCTGCTCCTTCTCTCCCAAGGGTTCATTTCTCCAGGTTCCTCTGTCGAGAAGCACCCAGGAAGCAGTCATCCTTTGGCCCTGCCCCAGATTCATGCTGTCCTCGGAGGCTCTGTTCCCCGGGACCAGGAGGGAAATGGTGGCCAAAGGGGAGAAGTGGAATTCTTTGAAGAGAAAGATAATGTCTCACTGTTCACTGTCTGGGAATGCCTGTGTTTTGGAAGGTGCCAGGAGAATGCAGCAGCCAAACAGGAGAGAATATGCTCGAAAAGCTTCCAAAACATAGGAGCTGGGGTTAAGGCCGTGATTTCATGAGGCCTCTCAGACCCAAGGCCAGTTTCATACCACATGTCTATTGATAACTATAGTAAGAAGATCCACCAGGTAGCCCACTGTGATGGGCACTGTTCTAAGTGTTTTGTGCTCATCATCCATAATCCTGCATTTGGGGCTCCCTTGCAGAGGACGGTTGTGTTAGCACATTAAAGATGCTTGTGTGTGCATGCTAAGTCATTTCAGTCACATCCAACTCTATGCGATCCTATGGACTGCAGTGCACCAAGCTCCTCTGTTCACTCGATTTTCCAGGCAAGAATACTGGAGTGGATTGCCATGCCCTCCTCCAGAAGATCTTCCTGACCCAGGGATCAAATCCAAGTCTCTTATGTCTCTCCTGCATTGTGGGCAGATTCTTTACTGCTGAGCTATCAGGGAAGCTCAAAATATGCTTAGAAGGGGGCAAGTAGGCAACAGTATGTACTGGTCATCCTTACCTTCCTCATCACTGCTACAGCATTGCTATTCTTACAGCCCTGCAAGACAAATCTTATCTCCACACAACAGCAGGCCAACCACTGGCTTAAAGAGGCTGATATTTACCCATGGCCACAAAGGAAGCAGGTAAGTGCAGTGATTAAACCAAAGGCTTTGGTTTTCGGCTGCCAATGTTCAGATCCTGGCTCTGCTGGTTAGTAATCGCTTGACAAGTTGGACAAGTTAAGTCTCCCTCTGAGCCTTGGATTTCTCTCTTGCAAAACGAAGAAAGAGACTAGAATAAAGCTTCAGGTGATGATTCAACCTGTCTCATTACAAAAGCTCAACTCTGGAGTTCAGAAAGTAGAAATTAAAAGATTTGAGTTTTGTAAAGACTGAGACCTCCCTGTGCTTAAGGAATGAGGAACTGACTTCCTGTGGCTAATAATATTTGGGCTCTGCTCTTAATGGTCAGAGAGGATTCTCCTGATCTGCCATGTGTGTGTGCTCAGTTGTTCAGTCATGTCCGATTCTTTGTGACCCCATGGACTATAGCCTGCCAGGCTCCTCGGTCCATGGGATTCTCCAGGCAAGAATACTGGAATGGGTTGCCAGTCCCTTCTCCAGGGGATCTTCTAAACCCAGGGCTCAAACCCACATCTCTTGTGTCTCCTGCATTGGCAGGAGGATTCTTTACCACTAGCATCACCTGGTAAAGGCTATTAGGAGTAACGAGGTGGCAGGCAGGAGTACGGTGTGGAGGCAAAAGGGGCGGGGCAGGAAGGAAAGGCAGAGGAGAGAGGAGACCCAATACCAGAGGCTCTGAACCCAGCATGGTTTTGAGTGGGACCAATATCAGAGTGGTCAAGAGAGACCCCCCTGGATGCCTACGACCTCTGCTAGACCGGAGGCTCTCCTGCCGACCACTCCTCCTCAGATGATGCTTTAGGACGGGAGAAGCATCTGCCCGTGGTCAAGGTCTTCCTTCCTGCCAGGCATAGATGCTGCAAGTGCACCACCTCCCCAGCACTTGACAACCATAAGACCCAGGGCAACCTCTGCACACCTAGCAAGGCAGCAAGGAAGACACTCCCTTCCTCCAGCCATGTATGATGCACTACAGTGATCTCACTCAGGTATCCTGAGCTGAGTCAGTAGGAGTGGATACCACACCGCCCCACTGAGCCGTGCACTGTGCTAAGTCACTTCAGGCATGTCTGACTCTTTGCAACCCTACGGACTGTAGCCTGCCAGGCTCCTCTTTCCATGGGATTCTCTAGGCAAGAATACTAGAGTGAGTTGCTATTTCCTACTCCAGGGGATCTTCCCAACCCAGGAATGGAACCTGAGTCTCTTAAGTCTCCTGCATTGGCAGGGGGTTTCTTTACCACTAGCATCACCTTATTAGTGTCCAACATCATCATCATTATCATTTTCATCATCATCGCAGGTTGGAAGAATCCTCTGAGTTCTGCAGTTAACCTCTCCAAAGCCTCTGACCCTCCGCAGCGGTGACCTCTTTCCTCTGCTCATCCAGAAAGCTGGAAGCAAAGCCATCCTTAATGTTTCCCTACCTCCAACTACGCAGGCTGGTCAGTAAGCCCTCCCCTAGTAGGCGATGGGAATGCAGGAAGGAGCCTGGGTCCCCACTTGCTCTGCTTCTGAGGGAAAAGGGGGTGCTGGGGGAGGACGAGGCTTTTATACAGAAAGCAGATGCACCATAAACTCATACACCCCGGGCACAGACACCCCGGGGGAAATGCTGCCGATTTTACCCACTCGTTCCTCTGAAAATAACTGCAGACAACTACCTGCCAAGTTTCCGGAACAGAACAAGTGCTGAGGAATAGGGAACTGATAGAGAGATGGAATTTTGCGTAACAGGAAGTGAACCACATTGCTTGGTCCACCAACAGGTCTCTAAAAAGGATTTGTAATGGACTTTATCATGTCAAACGTTTTTAATAGCAGCTATACGGATTGCTGGGCTTCCCTGGTGGCTCAGTTGATAAAGAATCCGCCTGCAGTGCAGGAGACTTGGGTGATCCCTGGGTTGGGAAGATCCCCTGGAGGAGAGAATGGCAACCCACTCCAGTATTCTTGTCTGGAGAATCCCCATGGACAGAGGAGCCTGGCAGGCTGTGGTCCACGGACTCACAAAGAATTGGACACAACTGAGCGACTAAGCACAGCACATATGGATTGCTACCATTTTAAAAGCAGCTACTCTGTTCTGGCTCTGCCTTTTACATGCACATTCCATTTAACTCTGCTGGTACTAGAAGCATCACCATTTTTACAGACGAGTAAATGAGGCTCAGATAGGTTAAGTACCTACCCCATGGTCACACAAAACAAAATAGCAGAATCAAAGTTCAAGGTCTCTCTGCCTTCTGAACTCTTTCCTTCTAAAACTGCCTCTCAAACAATCCATTCACCCGTGATTCTCAGTGATGGATGGATGGAGATAGATTGACAGATGAGAGAGAGGACAGAGATAGATGAGATAGAGATAGGTAGAGTGATAGATGGAAGATAGATAGATGAGGAAAGAAACTGAAAATACCGGTGATGAGTGTAAAACATATCTCAACACACACTATTCTAGACAATGCAGCTCAAGTTCCTAGAGGTTGAATAAAACTTGCTCTAAGTCACACAATTAGCTAAAAACAGGACTCACTTGTCCCATATTCAGTGACTGTGTGTTGAGGGTTTGCAACATGTCAGGCACTGAACTAGGCACTAGAGACAAGGCTTACCCTCATGGAGCTTAAAGCCCACCGAGGTGGACAGACTGAAAAGAGCAATTAACAGCAAGCTGGGTCTGTGCTGTGATAGGCAGAACCTGTCTTGGAGTCAAGGAAGGCATCCTTGAAGAGGAAGGGTTTAGCCCAATAGTGTCTGGAAGAGAAAGCAATAGGGAAGGACAGAGGGGCTGGAGACAGGGGTCAGCCGGAGCATCTGCTGGCAGGGACAGTGGCAGCAGAGAAGACAGGATAGAAGCCAGATCACATGGGAGTCTGGGGGCCGTGCTTATAACTTGAACAACATCCTGGCAGCAATGAAGCCCTGTTGGAGACTGTTGGCAAGGAGCTAACTTGAGCAGTGTGTGCTTAAGAAAGACCCCTTGGCCTGCTGGGGAGCTGCAGACACCTGTTAGGAGAACACTGGAGTCATCCGGGTGAGGCTCAACAGGAGAGTGGACAGATGGGCAGCCATAGGGATGGAAAGAAGTGGACAAGTTGGAAAATGCCTAAAGAAAGAACAGACAAGATGTGGCTGAACATAGGGTCAATGGTGGCCAGATGTTCTAAACATTTGAGGACCTTACTATTTTGAAAGCAATTTTTTGTTGTTAGACTTTAGGCCCTGATTCTTGGTTCGCAATGCATAGTCCCTTAACAGTTACAGGTAAGTCTAGTCAAAGCTGTGGGTTTTTCCAGTAGTCATGTATGGATGTGAGAGATGGACTATAAAGAAATCTGAGCACCGAAGAATTGATGCTTTTGAACTGTGGTGTTGGAGAAGACTCTTGAGAGTCCCTTGGACTGCAAGGAGATCCAACCAGTCCATCCTAAAGGAAATCAGTCCTGAACCTTCATTGGAAGGACTGATGATGAAGCTGAAACTCCAATACTTTGGCAAAGAACTGACTCATTGGAAAAGACCCTGATGCTGGGAAAGATTGAAGGCGGGAGAAGAAGGGGATGACAGAGGATGAAATGGTTGGATGGCATCACCGACTCGATGGACATGAGTTTGATTAAGTTCCATGAGTTGGTGATGGACAGGGAAGCCTGGCGTGCTGCAGTCTATGGGGTTACAAAGAGTCAGACACGACTGAGCGAATGAACTGAACAGAACTGATCCCAGCTCCTAGTTGGGTGTTGATTCTGATTCTAATCCCATCTTTTGTATGAGAGAATTGCCTCTCCAGTAAGTAATCTTTCCAGTATGTGTAAAAAAAAAATTTGTTTCATCCTGGGTGTGGTGCCCCCATGCAAATATGCTAAGTTCCTTCAGTCATGTTCCAACTCTTTGTGACCCCATGGATGCCATGGCGGGTTGCCATGCCCTTCTCCAGGGGATCTTCCCCCATGACAACAGAGTAATGCCCCCTCCAAGATGCTCACATCCTAATCCCCAGAATCTGTCAATATATCACTTTACATGGCAAAGGGATTTAGCAAATGTAGTTAAGTAAGGATCTTGAGGTGTGGAGATTAGCCTGGATTATCCATAAGAGGAAGGGGGAAAGGCTAGAAAAAAGGAGATGGGATGAAGGAGGCAGAGGTTGGGATGCTGCACTTGAAGATGGAGGAAGGGGCTATGAGCCAGGGAATACAGGAAGCCTCTAGAATCTGGAGAAGATGAGGAAACAGATTCTACTCCAGGGCCTCCAGAAGGAGCACAGCACTGCTGACACCTTGATTTTAGCCCCATGAGGCCCATTTTGGACTTCTGACTGGAACTATTAATAAATTTGTCGTTTCAAGGCACCAAATTGGTGCTAACTTCTTACAGCAGCCATAAGAAAATAATACAATGGGAATCTTAAAAATAAAGTTGCACTTCGCAAAACAGCAAATAAAAAGATACATCAGGTCTGTAATACAGTCCTGCAAATGAAGTGTGAAAGTGTTAGTTGCTCAGTGATGACTAACTCTGCGACCCTGTAGACTGTAAGCCCGCCAGGCTCCTCTGTCCACGGGATTCCCCAGGCAAGAATACTGGAGTGAGTAGCCATTTCCTTCTCCAGGGGATCTTCCTGATCCAGGGGTCGAACCTGGGTCTTCTGCATTGTAGGCAGATTCCTTACCATCTGAACAACCAAGAAAGCCCACACTCATGCAAGGGTACATGTAGAGAAGACAGAAGGACTTCCCCGGTGGTCCAGTGGTTAAGAATCTACCCTCCAATGCAGGGGACACGGGTTTGATCCCTGGTCAGGAAGCTAAGGTCCTACATGCCTCTGGGCAGCTAAGCCCGTGTACCCCAACCGCTGAGCTCACGTGCCACAGCTAGAGAGAAGCCACAACAAAGACCCAGCACAGTCAAATAAATAAATAAATATTTTTTAAAAATAAACAGGGAAGATAGAAACAGAGAGCTACCGTCACAAACAAAGTAAGAACAGAGTACAGTAGCTACCTATGGTTATGGGGACTGAACTATGTTCCCCATCTCTCCAAAACAGATATGCATGCGCACTCACCTGAGTCTGACTCTTTGCAACCCTATGGACTGGAGCCTGCTAGGCTCCTCTTGTCCAAGGGATTCTCCAGGCAGGAATACTGGTGTGGGTTGCCATGCCCTCCTCCAGGGGATCTTCCCAATTCAGGAATCGAACCCACACCTCCGGCATTGCAGGAAGATTCTTTACCCACTGAGCCACCTGGGAAGCCCCCCAAAAAGATATGTTGAAATCCTAATCTGCAGTACCTCTGAATATGACCTTACTTGGAAACAGGGTCACTGCAGACATCATCAGTTAATATAAAGTCCTACTGGCATAGGTCAAGCCCCTAATCCAATATGACTGGTGTACTTACAAGAAGAAGGAAAGCTGGTCACAGATACAGACATGAAGAGAGTGCCATGTGATGACAAGGCAGAGACTGGGGTTATATGGCTACAAACCAAGGAAAGTCAAATATTGTTAGCAACCACCAGAAGTTCGGAAGAGTGAAGGAAGGATTCTGCTAGTTTTCAGGGGGAGCATGGTTCTGCAGACACCTTGATCTCAGACCTCCAACCTCCAGAAACACACATGAGACAATACATTTCTCTTGTTTTAAGCCGTCCACTTTGTTGTACTTTGTTATGACAGCCCAAGCAACATAATACATCTACTTTCACGAAGCCCCATCTACTGGACTTTGGGGATGTTGTTACTGAGTAAGTTGCATTTTTGAAACTATAGGCTTATTTTTTCACCACCTCTTACCGCCAAATATCAAAGTTTATCAAATTTCCATGTTTCTGAAACTTCTTACCTCAAATATGTACATTTAATATCAATTATCTTCCTTCCTTTCTTTCTTCTTCACTTATTCCTTTCCTCCTACCACCAAAAGGCACTCTTCAATTGGTGGTGCATCTTACAATCAAGAGAATTTTAGAATCAAGAAAATTAAACAGGTGATTATCCAGCCAACTTTAAGCATCAGGAATGCAAGGATACCTACAACTCCCAATACTGAGAGCAGAGCCCAGCAGGTTGTCATCCAGTTTAGTAAATACTTGTGTGTTCAATGAGGGGTTTAGGGGGATAGGAAGTAATGGTCTAGATATTATCCAGAGGACTTGGAAGGGATTAAATGAGGTTAAATGAGGCCCAAAGCAGCTGAGTCCCAAAGAATTGATGCTTTTGAACTGTAGTGTGGGAGAAGACTCTTAAGAGTCCCTTGGACAGCAAGGAGATCAAACCAGTCCATCCTAAAGGAAATCAACCCTGCTTATTCACTGGAAGGACTGATGCTGAAGCTGAAGCTCTAATACTTTGGCTACCTGATGCAAAGAGTAGACTCACTGGAAAAGACCCTGATGCTGGGAAAGATTGAGGGCAGGAGGAGAAGGGGGCGACAGAGGATGAGATGGTTGGATGGCATGAGTTTAAGCAGACTCCTGGAGATAGTGAAGGACAGGGAAGCCTGGTGTGCTTCAGTCCATGGGGTTGCAAAGAGCTGGACACAACTGAGAGATTCAACAACAACAAATGAGGCTCCCAGGCAGACATATCCCCCACAGTGAAGTATGGGTTTCTTCCCTCAGTTCCATCCAGTTCTATGGCCGTAATTCTAACAGAACACTTAACTCTATGTTGAGAACTCCACGTGGTCACACAGACTCCCTTTTAAGTTTCTGCAGGTAAAATCCTCCAGAGCCATATTCATTTCTGAAGAACATCACCAGGAAGGTGGGGGAAATGGCCACTTCCTGGAGAAGAGTGAAGAGAGAGAAACGAGGCTGGGGAGATGAGCAGCTGGGAAACAGTCTCAGAGGTGCATAAATCCCAGGGCACATCCCCAGGGACGTGGTCCAGGACAGGAGGCCATGTGCAAGTGAGTCAGTCCACCCCTGTGGTCGGGTGAGCCCCAGGCACTAGGCTCAGCTCAGTCTTCAACCCAGTGGACGATGACAAGCACTGGAGCCCCGGGGTCCTCATGCGAACAAGAAGGGTTTGAGTGTAGGTAAGGGAGTGACAGCTGGGGTAACCAGTGAGACCCATGCTCTGGGGTGTCAGTGGGGTTGGGGGAGGAAGGAGGAGAGGGTTGATGGCCTAACAGCAGGAATTCTCAACCAGGGCTCAACTACAACCCCCAGGGAACATTTGACAATGTCTGGAAACACATTTTGGTTGTCACCGCTAGGGGATTAGATTGGGTGTTACTGGCATTTCACTTTTCACTTTCATGCATTGGAGAAGGAAATGGCAACCCACTCTAGTATTCTTGCCTGGAGAATCCCAGGGACGGGGAAGCCTGGTGGGCAGCAGCTGTCTATGGGGTTGCACAGAGTTAGACACGACTGAAGCGACTTAACGGCAGCAAAAGCAGTGGGAAGAGGCCAGGAATGTGGTTCAACATTCTACAATGCACAAAACAGCCTCCCTTGATAACAAAGAATTATCTGGCCCAAGATATCAATAGTGCCAAGTTTGAATAACCCTGGCCTATAGTCTACCAGCGTTCAGGTTTGATTTATATTGTTTAAATAAATTTTTAAGTAGTGGGAGAGGGTAACTAGAGAAAAATAAGAGAGGTAAATTGATGGGTGGGTGGACAGACAGAGAGACAGAAAACCACAGGTATCACCAGTGCAGAAAACACTGATAACACCAGTCATCAGTTAGATCTAGGACACATTGTGCTTGAGGACCAAGCACATCCCACATGAGTTACGAGACCTTGCGCAGGAAAAAACATGCTCACTTACCAGGCTAACCCGCAGCAAACAGCTGCTGGGGAGCAGGTCTGACTGGCAAAACCACCACAGCTGCCTTTTTGCTCTGTGGGCTCATCTCCATCTGCCTCCGGTGAGAAGGCAGCAGGGTCCGGGAGCCGCCCAGAGCAGGTCACAGTCAGGCAGTGAATTGGGAAGGAGACAGCCTCCCTGAAGGCCGCCCAACTTGGGTCGCCCCCCTTTTTATATAACTCACTCTTCTGCACAACACTTGTCACAAGTGTAATTCAGGAACAACTGGTATTATCAGGTTAAGAATTATCTCCCCCGTCTGACCATAAGCCCCACAACAGTTGGTACCTTGTGCATTCTGCCCCCAGCAACGTCTCCAGCAACAAGCCGGTACTCTCATTATGTGTTTGTCAAATGAATAAGCAAAACTGCAGGTGACGACAGCACCATCAGAACCAGATCCCAACCCACGTGGCTCTGACAGATGAGAGGTCCCGAGGAGGGCTGAAATCAAGGCTGCCTCCCAATATCTGGGTCACGTCACCACCATCCGTGGGGTCACCTCTTCTTCCGTCTGCTCAGCTTCATCACCTGGTGTCTTAAAGCCAAGGGGCCCACACTGGGTCTCTCCTGCTCCTAGCCATACCCACCCAGAGGAGCAGCGTGGGAAATGATGCTCAAGAGAGCGGGGCAGAAGAGTCTGGGCCACGTGAAATCAGGGTCTGGAAGAACATGGATGTAACTCAGACAAATGTGTGGACATGTTTAGCATCTTCATTTTCCTTCTGAGTACTACTTACTCATCCAGGACCCAAATGGTAGTTAAGTTTTCTTCTCCAAGGGGACAGATTGCAGACATCAGAGAGGGGAGGTTGAGGGGGGCACAGGATGAGAAGACTGGATGCCACCTCTGCTGCAGAGGGCATGAGGGGGCGCATCGGGGAGTGGCTACCTTCCAGGGCAGCTGCAGCCTCCTGCAAGGTTATCTGGAATGTGACGGGGCAATAAAAGTGAGTCATCGTCACCCAGCCAGAGCCAACTCAGCCGCCTGGGGCTCCGTGAAGCGTGTCCCCAGATGCAAAGTTACTCAAATTCCGGAATGAGTTTTGCCTTAATAAAGGGCATAAAAATGTCCGTGCCCATAAAGACCGGCTGCTGTGTAGAGCCAGCGTGGCTGACAGAGCCAGGGTGATCCGCTGACCGGCGCCAACTGAAATGAGCCTCATGCTGGAGACAGACAGTGTCGTACCCTTTAGAGACATCTGTCCTCAGGCCCCTAACCCAGCTCCCTGGCTGGCTAGCTGTGTGACCTTGGGCAAGAGCATCTCCTCTCTGATCTTCGGGTTCCACACACCTAAATGATCACCAAGTGCCCTTCCTACTCTGAAATTCATGCCACAGTTATGAATAGCTCTGTGCATTATTCCTCCCAAAGTTGATGTTTGCATTTTAACCAGAAGTGTCCACTCACTCCAGCAGCCTACTGGAGAAGGTTAGAGGCACCAGAAGACAGTTGTTCAGGTTCAAATCCTGGCCTCATCAACAATGACCCTCTGTGACTTCAGACAGTTTCCTTAACCTCTCTGAGTCTCTATGCCTTCATGCTAAGGATAATACAACCAACAGAAAGGCGAAGACTCTTTTTCAAAATCCTCAGCCCATCTTGTGATTGGATTCCCCAGGATCCAACATCCCTGTGCTGAGGTTTCTGGGCCCTTCTGTTTGGGACAGAAGCCAGAGCATCATGACAACCACCACCATCTGCTCCAAAAAGCACCCCCTCCTGGGAAGGTATTTGTGATGATTCCTGAATAAGAAAGTTGTGAAGAAGGCAGCAGCACCAAAAAGAGGTTGGGGCGTGAGCTTTGAGCCTTCAGACCCGGGTTTCCACATTAGTGCCGTGGTGATCCAACTTGGTAAAGTGACTGGACCTGGGTCTCAGTTTCCCCGTCTGCAACATGAGGATAATACTATTAATATGTATATGTTCCTCTTAAGACTGAGAGTTTCAGGAAGATGATGCACTCTTTGTTCAGTGCTTGGCACATAGCAGGCCCTCAATAAGCATGAGCTCTTATGTGTCATTCTCCTACAACCTTGTGGAAGACCCCCCGGGGTGGGCCCCCTTGCCCCGCTCACTTTCACTCCCTTTCTCACTGCCATCTCTGAAGAGGCGCGCCCCAGCCCTGCACAGAGCCCCTTGCACGCTGTTCCACTCCCAGCACACAAGCCGGGTGGCTGTCAGTACACGGGGTCCTGAGGCAGCCCGCCCACTCTGCACTCTGTCTCAGGCTGTGCGCTCCCAACATCCCCTGCCCAGGGCCCCTGTCCCCCCCAGCCACCTCCTCTGCCCACCTGCATGAGGGCACCCACGTGGGTGACTGTGCTCCTGTCCAGGTGGGTGCCAGTGGGAGGAGAGCTCCAACTGCTGAGGCGGAATCAGGAGAGCAGGTCTCCCCGGCCTCTCACTCCCTAATCCGCTGCAATCTGGCTCCCTCCCTGGGCCACCCAAACCTGCCAGATCCACTGAGGCCTCCCACTCACCAAGCCCGGCATCCTGTTTAGGGTCCCGCACGTCTCCTGTGCGCATGCTCGGTTGCTTCAGTTGTCCCCGACTCTTTGCGAACCTATGAACCTGCCAGCGTCCTCACTCCATGAGATTCTCCAGGCAAGAATGCTGGAGTGGGTTGCCTTGCCCTCCTCCAGGGAATCTTCCCAAACTGGGGATCTGAACCCAGGCATCCCACACAGCAGGCCAATTCTTTACCACTGAGCCGCTGGGGAAGCCCTGCCTGTCTCCTGGGAGCATGTGATTTTGCTAACCACCAGGCCCACCACCACCTTCTAATTCCTCTGATTCGCGTGCTCCTGCTGTTGCCTCCCTTCCTGTGCAGATTCGCTCACGCCTACACTTGTCCACTCCCTGAACTGGATGTTGCTGGAATATGGTAGAGAACAAGGCAGACCCTAAGGAGACAGTATGCTCCTATGGCAAGAGACTTTGCATCAACACCACCTGGATTCACATCCCAGTTCCACCAGAAAGCTGTGTGCCTCCCAGCTGCTTGCTCACCCTCTCTGGATCTCAGTCACCCCCACCGTAAACGGGAACCCCTTGGCGGGATTTCATGGGTGCCTAGCAAGTGTTTCGCACAGTGGGTTTCCTCTGTTGCCCCACCCTAATCCATTTTCTGCATGGCGGCCAGAAAGATCTCGAAACATAAATTAGGTCTTGGCAATTGCTCACCCAAAACCCCTCCCAAGGCTTCCCCAATGCCCAAAGCATAAAATCCAGACTCCACTGTGGCTCACACAGCCCTGGCGACCCTGGGACCTCACGTGGGGCCTCTTGCCCTGGCTCAGAAAATTGCAGCCACACAAGTTCATTCCTCCAGCAGGACTGACGTGATACTGTCCCCTCTGCTGGGAATGCTGTTGCTGTTCAGTCACTAAGTCCTGTCCAACTCCCTGCAAGCCCAGGGACTACGGTATGCCAGGCTTCTGTCCTTCACTATCTCCCAGAGTTTGCTCAGACTCATGTCCATTGAGTCAGTGATGCTATCTAACCATGTCATCCTCTGCCGCCCCCTTCTCCTCCCACCTTGGATCTTTCCGAGCATCAGGGTCTTTTCCAAGGAGTCGGCTCTTGGCATCAGGTGGCCAAAGTACAGGACCGCAAGCAGTGGGTGTGATCAGGGAACGAAGCCGAGGCTGCCATTGGGGCAGGGACTTGACGGGGTCTCTCGGAGGAGGCTGGCGTTTCTCCTGAGGCCACCAGGAGGCCCCCGAGGACAGGCTGGACCGGGGCTGGAGCTGGGAAGCAGCCCTGAGGGGGTTAGCAGCGAGCTGGCTGCGGCCATAAAGAGTTTATAAAGAAATAAAAAGGCCTGAATGAGGGTCATAAAGGCGATTTATACCCTCTCTGTAGCACATCACTTGGCTTGCATTAGAATTAGTGTGTGCGCTTGTCACAGACCCCCACTCAACAGTGAGGCACTCGAGTGGATC
>SJYR01000929.1:782099-809061 GCA_006410655.1 Kobus ellipsiprymnus
GGGGGGGCGGGGGGCGGGGTGTGGAACTGTAGGGTGTTCAGCAGCACCCCCAGACTTCACCCACTGGATGCCAGTAGCATCTCCAGATGCTCCCAATGTCTCCAAGCGTTGTCCCCGCTGGGGACAAAATCGCCCTTGGTGGACAACTCCTGGGTTAAAGTACCGGGCCACAGGAGTTCGACTCATCTTGGCTCTGCTGCTTCCCAGCCGGGTGCCTTGAGCAGAGTACTTCACCTTCCGGCCCTCTGTTTCCTGACCTGTCAAGTGGGGATGATGAAGTATCGACCTCAGAGAGTCTTTGCAAGAATTAAACACAATGATTCATGTGCAGCGCACGAGGTAAACACTCGGTGAATGCCAGCTATCTCTGGCCTATATTTTAAGGAAACGAGCACTTAGCCTAAGGCGGGACGGACGTTTAAGTTCTTCACAGATGTCAGCTACAGGGCTCGTTTCCGTGGTGTAGTGATTATTGCGTTCGCCTCACAAATGCCAGCTACTATCGCTTCTGTTTTCTTACTCCTATCTGCCGTACTCCCCCTGGCACTTGGATGGGCCTTGCACATACTTGCCGAGTGAAGGTCAGCGGACTGGAATGAGAAAGCAGATACCTATGAACATCTGATCTAGCTACTGCTGGCACTTTCTTGTCCGCTCTGGCACCTCAAATATTTGGGGTGCTTATGGTGCCCATGACTTAGCAACTGCTCTCTCCACCCAAGAATTTTCTAAGGGGGTGTTCAAAGGAATACTAAATTTAAAAGCTATTTCTCCTAAAAGAAAGGTTTTCAGGCCAGAAAATGCAGGATGTCCCATCCCTTTTCAAACAAATTAAGCAGATTCAGTTAATAAAGGCTCTGAGAAGTCCTGCAGCCATCTTTACTAGATTTTTAAGGTCTGGAAAATCAAGGATCGAGTCTTCCTCACTATAATATCCCCTCTCCTTGAATAATGCTGAACAAAGGCACTCAAGGGATTTCTCTGGTGTTCAGCGGTTAAGAGTCTGCCTTCCAATGCAGGGGGCATGGATTTGATCCCTGGTCCGAGAACTAGGATCCCACATGCCTCGGAGCAACTAAGCCCCCGTGGTGAAACTACGGAGCCTGCGAACCATGGCGAGAGAGTCCGTACACTGCAACAAAAGACGCCCGTGATGTAAGGAAGATGCCAAGTGCCACAACTAAGATCTGACACAGCCAAATAATAAATAGCTTTAAAAAGGCACTCAGTAAACATGTGAAAAATGAATACGTGAAATGAATATTTATATGAACGAACTTGCTAATTTAAAAGGTCAGCATGGCTGTGTTTAACCCAGCAACTAAGATCTGACACAGCCAAATAAATAAATAGCTTTAAAAAGGCACTCAGTAAACATGTGAAAAATGAATACGTGAAATGAATGTTTATATGAATGAACTTGCTAATTTAAAAGGTCAGCATGGCTGTGTTTAACCCAGTGTTTCCCAACTTTTTGAACCACCGCACCATGGATATCTCCTAGGACTAGCCCCACCTCCACCCGCAAAACACTTTGGAAAAAATAGCCCCTCTCTGAGATGGCAAGGCAAAGGTGAGTGAGTACAAAGACAGGGCAGCTCACAGTACACATTCCTGGCTTCTATGGATCACAGTGACTTCATCTTCAATTAAAATTAACATTTTACTCCAAAATGAGTCCAGAGTGATTGAAAAGAAAATGCACTCTTAGGGACTCTTGACAAAAGGACTCCATTTTTTAAAAGAAATGTGACAATCTATGTCCTATTTTGTGGGTAGTAAGTGGTGAAGCAAATGTCACCCATAGAAGTGACATGGACCTCACTCCCCACATCTAAAGACGTGTCTGCCACTGCATACACCCCTAGAGGCTACATTTTTCCCATGTCATGGTTCTGTTCAACAGCAGTTCTGTCCAGTGGCATGTTGGGCAAAGGTCAAGACAATGGCCTACTGCAAACTCAGTTCCAGGTTCTGATTTTTTTCGAGGATATATGTCTAGTAAGCAAAATATAAACCACTGTGGAAAAACATGCTTCAGGGGCACAGAAGGCTTTGCAACAGAAATGCAAACAAAATCTTAGTTGAAAGAAGTTCTAACATCTGTACGGGGTTCACTGTATGTCAGATTCCATTCCAGGTACTTCACATAGGCAAGCTCATCCAATCCTCACAGCAGTCCTAACAGGTGGGTCCTAGTGGCATTCCCCTTTTATAAAAGCATATTGTAGCTCATGGAGATAAAGTGACTGGGCCCAGGACACATAGCCAGTGAGGGTGAGAAGCTGGCATCTGGACCACTGGCTTTATACTCTGCAACCTCAGTGACTGGCAGTAATCACCAATGCTATTTTTATTTTCAAGAAAATTTTAACATGCACTTTGAGCCTCCATTCATACCATTGCTCATGTTCAGTCATTTCAGTCATGTCCAGCTCTTTGCAATACTATGGACTATAACCCACAAGACTCCTCTGTCCATGGGATTCTCCAGGCAAGAATATTGGAGTGGGTTGCCATGCCCCCCTCCAGAGGATCTTCCCGACCTAGGAATCAAACCTGCATCTCCTGTATTGCAGGCAGATTCTTTACCCACTGAACCACCTAGGAAGCCCAATTACACCATTAATGTTGGAGTTAATTATCTGGTAGGAGTAGGAGAAGTAAGGGGAGCCAGAGTCCATGCCTCGGCCTGAGATACATTGATTCCTCCCAGTGCTTCCCTTCCACCCCCTCGAATCCTGGAGGGCATGAAAGGTGAGACAGAGCTGCCATTTGGCAGTCAGAGGTAGTTACCAAATCTACCCCTTATTTCCTTCCTTCCTGCTCCTTGTAGTTGCCAAAAAGGTTTAAAGCAGAAGTCTGGGATATCAGCCCAACTTGCATAATTTTAATGAATGAATTCCAAAAGACATTCAGAACAGTAACAACCCCATCTCACTCCCTGGCCTCCCTCTAACAAAAAATTATTTGACTTGTAAACACTGGATGGTGAACTTCACCTATTTTATCTCATTTCATCTCTAGCTTAATCTGAATAGCTGATATGAGTTCCCATTTTACAGATGAAGAGATTCCAACAGCTAGTAAAGGACACAGGGAGGGTTCTAAACCCAGTCTCTGTTTCCAAAAAACTCCAGGTCTTGCTGGCTCACAGAATTTTAAGTAAAAATCACACAAGTCTAAGAAAAAAAAATTTTGGTCAAATGTCCTTATAAGAGTTGGAGACATTATAAATGTTACTGAACTTGAGGTTCTGCTCGCTGAGAACTGTCACCAGTTAAATAGCTGTTTCTCTGCTCTGAGCTGTATCAGGCTTGTTGGTGAGACTGGCAGGTCAGCAGAGTGACGGTGATGATAACTCTGAGGTGTAATGCCAAAAATCTTACAGAGGAAGACAAAGACCAGATAATTGAACTCAAATTTGGGTGGGACATGGTGCTGAGCCCAACAATTTGAAAAACTGTATTATATAGTAACGCTGCTGATATCCTTTCTTTCAACAAGAATGTGACAGGTAAAAATATTTTTAAATTATTTTTTCCACGTTAATGCAAATCAAGTGGAGACAATAAATCTCTTTCGATTTCATTGCTTTTCGGTACAAACACACTTTGTCATATTCAAATACAACATCTCTGAGACTACTCCTTGCTCTTGAAAGACTAATAATAATGTATCAAGTGCTACAAGCTATTTCTTGTTCTGGTTGAAATTTTTTCAAAAACCCCTAGGTAGATCACTTCTTCAAGGGCTTTTACAAGGTCGCTGCTGTTTTCTAGAGAGCCCATCCCAGCGGTGGGAGTGAGTCAAGTTGGAAATGTGTCAAGGCCAGAACTGTGCTACAATACTTGAATCAGAATTGAAAACTCATGTAATTCAACAAACCGTTTTTGACCAGTTTTCTTGTATTTCAAGCACTTCTGCCATTGGGGCTAGGAGCAGGGACAAAAGAGGACCAGACCTACAAAGTTTAAAACCTAGTGAGAGGAGTGAGGGAGGTAAAAAATAAACACACTAACAACTGTAAAGGGTAGAATTGTGCTCAGACACTCAGTCGTGTCTGACTCTTTGCGACTTCATGGACTGTAGCCCACCAGGCTCCTCTGTCCATGGGATTCTCCAGGCAAGAATACGAGTGAGTTGCCATGCCCTCCTCCAGGGGATCTTCCCGACCCAAGGATTGAACGCATGCATCGAGCCCCCCCCCAAAAGATGTATGTTCAAGTTCTAACACCTGGTACTTATGAATGTGACCTTACTTGAAAATAAGGTTTTTGCTTATATAATCAGGTTAAGATGAAGTTATGCTGGATTAGGGTGAGCCCTAAACTCAATGTCAGGCTTCCCTGGTGGCTCAGCTGGTAAAGAATCTGCCTGTAATGCAGGAGACCCCAGCTTGATTCCTGGGTCAGGAAGATCCCCTGGAGAAGTGATAGGCTACCGACTTCAGCACTCCTGGGCTTTCCTGGTGGCTCAGACGATGAAGAATCTGCCTGCAATGCAGGAGACCTGGGTTTGAACCCTGGGTTGGGAAGATCCCCTGGAGAAGAGAATGGCTACCCACTCTAGTATCCTTGCCTGGAGAATTCCATGGAGAGAGGAGCCTGGCAGGCTGCAGTCCATGGGGTGGCAAAGAGTCGGACACAACTAATGACTTTCACTTTCAGTAAACCCAGTGTCTGGTGTCCTTATAAGAGGACGGAATTTTGGACACAGAGACACAGACGAATAGGCCATGTGAAGACAAAGGCAGAGGTTAGAGGGATCTACAAATCAAGGAAGGCTAAAGATTGCTGGCAACCACCAGAAGCTATGAGAGGAGCAGGAAGGATTGTCCCTAGGGCCTTTGGAGGGAGCATGGCCCTGCTGGCACCTTAATTTCAGACCCTCCAGGACTGCAAGAGAATAGATTTATGTTGTTTTAAGTCACCCTGTTTGTGGTACTTTCTTATAGCAGCCCTAGGAAATTAATATGGCATCTAATGTGATATCAGAGAATGATAAATGCTACAAAGAAGAAGCAGGATAAGGATGAAGAGTGACTGGGGAAGGAGAGGCTATTTTTATGTTCTGTTTCATATATTTTTTTTTCAAGATATTTTTACTGAGTTATAGTTGATGTACAATATTATGTAAGTTACAGGTGTACAATATAGTGATTGACAATTTTTAAAGGTTATACTTCATTTCTAGTTTTTATAAAATATTGGTTATATTCCCTGTACAATATATCTCTGTAGCTTATTTATTTTACACATAATATAACTAAGCTCTAAATCCTCCACCTCTGTATTGCCTCTCCCCTTTCCCCTCTCCTCACTGGTCATCACTGGTTTGCTCTCCATATCTGTGAGTCTGCTCCTTTTTTGTTTTGTTCACTAGTTTGTTATGTTTTTAAAATGCCACATATAAGTGATATCATACAGTATTTCTCTATCTCTGTCTGACTTATTTCACTTAGCATGTGAAAGTGAAAGTGAAGTCACTCAGTTGTGCCTGACTCTTTCTGACCCCGTGGACTGTAGCCTACCAAGCTCCTCTGTCCATGGGATTCTCCAGGCAAGAATACTGGAGTGGGTTGCCATTTCCTTCTCCAGGGAATCTTCCCAACCCAAGGATCGAACTCGGGTTTCCTGCATTGGAGGCAGACGCTTTAACCTCTGAGCCACCTTAGCATAATACCCTCCAAATCTGTCCATGTTGCAAATGGCAAATTTTTTCGTTCCTTATGACTAAGTAGTGTTCCATTGTATAAATGTGTGTGTGTGGAAGTGGTGGTGGTTTAACAGTTAGGTCATGCCTGACTCTTGGTGACCCCATGGACTATAGCCCACCAGGCTTTTCTGTCCGTGGGACTTCCCAGGCAAGAATAACGAAGTGAGTTGCCATTTCCTCTCCAAGAACTCTTCCTGACCCAGGGACTGAGCCTGCATCTCCTGTTTTACAGGTGGTCTCCTGCATGGCAGGCAGATCCTTTACTGACTGAGCCACCAGGGAAACCCTGTATATGTGCCTCTCTGTCTGTGTGTGTGTGTGTGTGTGTGTATATATCTTCTTTATCCATTTGTCTCTTGATGAGCACTTAGCTTGCATTCATATCTTGCCAATTATAAATAAAGCTGCTATGAACACTGGGGTACATGTATCATTTCAAAGTAGTAGTGTGGGTTTTCTTTTTCTTTTTTTTTTTTTAACTCTAGGAGATAGTAAGGGACAAGAAAGCCTGGTATGCTACAGTTTATATGGTTGCAAAGACTCAGACATGACTGAGCAACTGAATAACAACAATAACTGTCACCTCATGGTTCAAAGATTTCTGTTTGCAGCAGCTCCTACATTACATCCTCACCCAGATGAAATGAGCAGGGGGAAAAGGACACAACAGATTCCTTATAAATCAAGTTACTGGAAGATTGCACACATCATTATGATGTTGTTTTTGTTGTTGTTCAGTCACTAAACCATCTCCAACACTTTGCAACCCCATGCATGCAGCACACTGGGCCTCCCTGCTCCTCACCATCTCCTGGTGTTTCCCGAAGTTCATGTCCATTAAGTCCATGATGCCATCCAACCATCTCACCCTCTGTCTTTTCCTTCTCCTTTTGCCTTCAATCTTTTCCAGCATCAGGGTCTTTCCAATGAGTTGGCTCTTCAAACCATGTGGCCAATATATTGGAGCTTCAGCTTCAGCATCAGTCCTTCCAATGAGTATTCAGGGTTGATTTGGTTTAAGGTTGACTGGATGGATCTCCTTGCAGTCCAAGGGACTATGAAGAGTCTTCTCCAGCACCACAATTCAAAGGCATCAATTCTTGGCTCAGCCTTTTTTAATGTCCAGCTCTCACATCCGTACATGACTACTGGAAAAACCACAGTTTTGACTATAAGGACCTTTGTAGGCAAAGTAACATCTCTCCTTTTTAATATGCTCTCTAGGTTGATCATAGCTTTTCTTCCAAGAAGCAAGTGTCCTTTAATTTCATGGCTGCAGTCACTGTCCACAGTCATTTTGGAGCCCAAGAAAATAAAGCCTGGCACTGTTTTCATTGTTTTCCCATCTATTTGCCATGAAGTGATGGGACCAGATGCCATGATCTTAGTTTTTTGAATGTTGAGTTTTAAGCCAGCTTTTTCACTCACCTCTTTCAGTTCATCAGGAGAGTCTTCAGTTCCTTTTTGCTTTCTGCCATAAGGGTGGTGTCATCTGTGTATGTGAGGTTATTGATATTTCTCCCAGCAATCTTGGTTCCAGCATGTGCTTCATCCAGCCCAGAATTTCGCATGATGTACTCTGCATAGAAGTTAAATAAGCAGGGTGAGAATATACAGCCTTGACGTACTCCTTTCCCAATTTGGAACCAGTCTGTGTTCCATGTCCAGTTCTAACCATTGCCTCTTGGCCTGCATACAAGCTTCTCAGAAAGCAGATAAGGTGGTCTGGTATTCTAGTCTCTTTAAGAATTTTCCACAGTTTGTTGTGGTCCACACAGTCAAAGGCTTTAACATTTTTTGAGAAGCCTTCATACTGTTTTCCCTAGTGGCTGCACCAATTTACATTCCTGCCAACTGTGTATAAGGGTTCCCTTTTCTCCACATCCTCGTCAACAATTGTTATGTGTGTTCTTTTTGATGAGAGCCATTCTGACAGATGTGAAATGATATCCACTGTGGTTTTCATTTGCTTTTCCCTGATTGTTGAACACCTTTTCACACACTTGGGAGAGGCGATTTTAGGTAGTTCAGTCAAGGTCAGGTGATAGAACCCAGGCACAGAATTGTCAAATCACTTCTACCAGAACCAGAGGTCATCTCATCAGCTCAGCCTGCCATGACAAAATGCCAGAGCCTGGGTGGCTTAAAAACAATAGACACTCACCACTCACATTTCCAGAAGCTAGAAAGTCCAAGATCAAGGTGTTGGCAAGGCAGGTTTCATTCTGAGGTCACTCCTCTT
Source organism: Kobus ellipsiprymnus (assembly GCA_006410655.1). NCBI lineage: Eukaryota > Metazoa > Chordata > Mammalia > Artiodactyla > Bovidae > Kobus > Kobus ellipsiprymnus. The sequence goes on from SJYR01000929.1 coordinate 790,060, forward strand.
GGCTTGTAGGAGGCTTCCATCTGCTGTGTGCTCCCAAGACCACCTTCTCTGTGCTTGCGCATATAACCTTAATCACTCCCTTACTCTGAAATCAGCCACTCTGGAGGCTGGGGTTTCAATAGACAATTCGGGGGGACACACACATTCAGTCTATAACAGAAATCTTATCCAAAATCAAACTCTACTAGTGGTTGGATGGCATCACTGACTCAAAGGACACGAGTTTGAGCAAATTCCAGGAGATGGTGAAGGACAGGTAAACCTGGTGTGCTGCGGTCCGTGGGATCGAAAAGAGCTGGACACGGCTGAGTAACTGAACAACAACAAAAATTCAAAAGACAGGGTGACCGTGAGACCCAAGTGAAGCAAGAGGTCTGAGATGGCCAGGGCAACTCCTCAAGTCCTTCTTTGTGCAACAGGCCACATACCGGCCCAGGCTCACATTCGTGGCTTCTAGGTGATGCAAGCAGGACTGTATTCAGTGGTACAATAGGTCCACTTCATACTCTGACTATTACATGGTTGACACTGGCCTTTTCCGTAAATCCCTTTAATTCCAAGTTCGTTTACCATACGTAAATTCAACTGACCATGCATGTCCTACTAAAAGCATTCCATTCCCTGAACAAGGACTGGAACCAGCTTCATGATACAAAGTGAAAATGAGGGGCCCTTTGTTCAAATAATATTATTTCAGGAGGGTGACTTCAGGGCCTTGTATGCACAGGGCCCTGTGTGACCAATAAGGACCCTCCCTTGTCTTTCTGTGATGAGCACCATCAGAAGGACCCATGGGCACATATACTAGGAAATCTAACCTTATACCTTCTTTCTTTTACTTCCTCTCTTCCCTGGCTTTCCCATGCTAAAGGAGGATGGGTGGCATGCCAGCTGCAGTCATTCTTGGTGATCCTGAAAGTAACAGACTCACGGAAGAAATGGCCAGAACTGCCATTCTGGTGGAGCACAGCAGGTGACAGAAAGCTTCTATGTTAATGCTCTGACTTTGGAATTACATGTTCATTCCCATGACTGGTTTTTAATGCCTGTCCCCTAGTAAATGGTCAACCCTATGAGGAAAGAAGTGAGTTGACTGTAATTGTCTCTCTAGTGTTTAGCGCTGTGCCTGGCACATAATAAATATTTTGTTGACTGAATTAGTGCTTTTGAAGCCAAAAGTTTTTGTGGTTGTTTTCTCTTCTTTTGTTAATTGTAGTAAAACAGACATAACAAAATTCTACCCTTTTACCCATTTTTTTTAGTGTGCAGTTCAGTGACATTAAATACATTGACACTGTTGTGAAACCATCATCTTTAGAACTTTTCATCATTCTAGTCTGAAACTCTGTTTCTGTGAAACAATAACCCCCATTATTCTCTCCCCTCCAGCCCCTGGGGGCTCAGAGAAATTATAACCTCCCAAGGTCACACAGCTCTAAGCAGCAGTTTGGGACTGGAGCACAGGTTTGAATGGTGGAAGGAAGGTGTAAGAGATGCGAATGATCTGTTTTGCATCTTTCGACATGCTCTTGGCATTTCATCACAAAGGAGCTTCCTTCTTTCATAAACTTTGTGTCCATAAGTCATATCCTGATGGGATTTGGCCAGGCAAGTTAGGATAAAAATACCACATTTACAGGACAAAGGGGCTAAATATCACACATTTTCCCTTTAAAACACGAGAGCAATAAAAATCAGCAAGCATTAATTCCCTCCTTCCTACAGCAAGCATCCTGGGATCCTGAGTTTATTTTTACCTAATCAGAAACTTAGGGGATTCAAGAATCATCCAAGGCCACCAAGTTGTAAAACTCCTCTGAAATGTATATTAATTATTCAGACACATCAACAGTGGTTGACCAAATTAAGGAGGAAAAACAATTAAGGAAACTGAGTTTTCTAACAAGTACAAGAACAATTTGCCCGTGCCTCACAAATAAATGTCGACTGAATTAACCAACACTTAATTGGGTGCATTTTGCCTTTGTTAGCACGCCATCCATTCATTCCATAAATATTTATCGAATGCCTGCTGTGTGCCAAACACTAAGCACCTTAGGTACATCTCAGAAAATCTTCCCAACAGCCCTGCAACATTGATACTACTATTATTCCACTGTACAGATGAGCAACCTAAGGCTCAGAGAGTAACAGTCTTTACTGAACTGATAATTGGTGGGTTCCATTGCACCTACGTGTGGTTGAACCACACTGACTCCATTCTGTCAGCTCCATCTTAGGCCCCCGGTCCTACTCCCTCCCCCTTCTGCAGGATTGTTAGTCTACTTGTAAGGAATGTGCCCAAGAGAGATAAGTTCATCACGGAAGAAATGGCCAGAACTGCCATTCTGGTGGAGCACAGCAGGTGACAGAAAGCTTCTATGTTAATGCTCTGACTTTGGAATTACATGTTCATTCCCATGACTGGTTTTTAATGCCTGTCCCCTAGTAAATGGTCAACCCTATGAGGAAAGAAGTGAGTTGACTGTAATTGTCTCTCTAGTGTTTAGCGCTGTGCCTGGCACATAATAAATATTTTGTTGACTGAATTAGTGCTTTTGAAGCCAAAAGTTTTTGTGGTTGTTTTCTCTTCTTTTGTTAATTGTAGTAAAACAGACATAACAAAATTCTACCCTTTTACCCATTTTTTTTAGTGTGCAGTTCAGTGACATTAAATACATTGACACTGTTGTGAAACCATCATCTTTAGAACTTTTCATCATTCTAGTCTGAAACTCTGTTTCTGTGAAACAATAACCCCCATTATTCTCTCCCCTCCAGCCCCTGGGGGCTCAGAGAAATTATAACCTCCCAAGGTCACACAGCTCTAAGCAGCAGTTTGGGACTGGAGCACAGGTTTGAATGGTGGAAGGAAGGTGTAAGAGATGCGAATGATCTGTTTTGCATCTTTCGACATGCTCTTGGCATTTCATCACAAAGGAGCTTCCTTCTTTCATAAACTTTGTGTCCATAAGTCATATCCTGATGGGATTTGGCCAGGCAAGTTAGGATAAAAATACCACATTTACAGGACAAAGGGGCTAAATATCACACATTTTCCCTTTAAAACACGAGAGCAATAAAAATCAGCAAGCATTAATTCCCTCCTTCCTACAGCAAGCATCCTGGGATCCTGAGTTTATTTTTACCTAATCAGAAACTTAGGGGATTCAAGAATCATCCAAGGCCACCAAGTTGTAAAACTCCTCTGAAATGTATATTAATTATTCAGACACATCAACAGTGGTTGACCAAATTAAGGAGGAAAAACAATTAAGGAAACTGAGTTTTCTAACAAGTACAAGAACAATTTGCCCGTGCCTCACAAATAAATGTCGACTGAATTAACCAACACTTAATTGGGTGCATTTTGCCTTTGTTAGCACGCCATCCATTCATTCCATAAATATTTATCGAATGCCTGCTGTGTGCCAAACACTAAGCACCTTATGTACATCTCAGAAAATCTTCCCAACAGCCCTGCAACATTGATACTACTATTATTCCACTGTACAGATGAGCAACCTAAGGCTCAGAGAGTAACAGTCTTTACTGAACTGATAATTGGTGGGTTCCATTGCACCTACGTGTGGTTGAACCACACTGACTCCATTCTGTCAGCTCCATCTTAGGCCCCCGGTCCTACTCCCTCCCCCTTCTGCAGGATTGTTAGTCTACTTGTAAGGAATGTGCCCAAGAGAGATAAGTTCCCTATCAACTTTAACCCTTGCCTCCAACTGATAAGAGAACTGGAAGAATGCCTTTGCTGCACAGACGGTTAATGGTCACAAGATACCCAAAGGAAGGCGAAAAATCCCTGGTTCTTTGGTGCAGACCTGCTTCTCACTTGGTTGTTGTTGTTGTTCCGTCTCTAAGTCATGTCCCATTCTTTGCTACCCAATGGACTGTAGCACGTTAGGCTCCTCTGTCCCCCACTATCTCCTGGAGTCTGCACAGACTCATGTCCATTGAGTCAGTAATGCCACCCAACAATTTCATCCTCTGTCACCCCTTGCTCCTTTTGCCTTCAATCTTTCCCAGTGTCAGGGTCTTTACCAAAGAGTCAGCTCTTCGAATCAGGTGGCCAAAGGGTTGTGAGATTCTGTTTTCAGCTTTGGCCCCTTTAAGTCCCCATGCACCCCTCTCGGTAGTAGCGCAGCTGCAAATGGCTCAGGATCTTCACCTCCCTCCCCACCCCCCACTTGTATGTAAGTTACCCAAAATAAACTTCATAGTTGCACTTTATGGAACTGCCTGCTTTAATTTTTGGTCTCAAAGTTCCTTCCCAGTTTGGAAGATATTATTAAATATCTCCCTCTTCTAACAAACCCATAAGAACAATGACTTAGGACATTTGTTATCCAGATAGTCTCAGAAAAAATCTGGCATATATAAAATTCACATTTTACACCAAAAGTGAACCAAAGAGAGTTCACTTTCAAAAGGCAAGGGAACTAACACACGTGGATCATGTAATCCTTCAAACACACTGCAAGGAAGTGGTATCTGTCTCATGCAAAGTAGGCATCTGAGCCAAGAAACCCATTCGTCTCCTTCCTTCCTTCTTTCATTCATCCAACAAATACTGAGCATTCCCAACGGGTCAGGACTCTTCAGGGCAATGGGTATACAGTGGTGAACTTGGGAGACCAAGTGCTTCATTTCATGAAACTCAATTTCATTTGTTAGTCCTCCCCGCCTGGCTCCAGACTCCCTGTTCTTACTTTCTCCCCAGCCCACGGCAGCCCACCCAGACGCGCTGCCAGTTGCTAACGATATGGATGCATTCTTCCCTCCCTGATCCCACTACACTCTTCAAAACCAAACACTAGATTTATGACAAACATATGTACTACTTCCAGTGACCTGACAGCCTGTCACCTCCCTACTCCCCTGGAGGAATTTCACTCATTTCTTCAAAACCTAACTCAGAGCCCCAGAGCCTGACCTTCACAGTTTGAAGAGTTCAAGGAGATTGTGTCCATGGAGAAAAAAAAAAAAAAAAAATTTAAATTTAAAACACTGGGAGCAGTCTCTTCCTAGGGCAAGGGGAAAGGCAGAGGGAAAGTGAGGACTCTGTTACTCTACAAGGATTCAAGAAGCACAAAGCTGAATGCTGGGGCTGTGGTTCGTGTCTGGATCCCAATGGGAAAACCCTTTATAAAAAGACATGACAAAGACAAGCCAAAACGTGAACCAGCTGTTACACGAGATAAAAGAATTATTGTCGATTTGTAAAATGGATTACTATAGTGACATAATAAAATGTCCTTTACTTTATACAGATATTTATTGAACTGTTTAAGGGAGAAATGGGTTTCCCTGGTGGCTCAGAGGTAAGGAATCTACTTGCAAATGCAGGAGACCCGAGTTCAGTCCCTGGGTGGGGGAGACCCCCTGGAGGAGGGCATGGCAACCCACTCCAGTTTTCTTGCCTGGAGAATCCCACAGACAAAGGAGCCTGATGGGTTGCAGTCCATGGGGTCACACAGAGTCGGGCACAACTGAAGCGACTAAGCAGCAGCAGCAAGGGAGAAATACGTTGATTGGAATTTACTTTTTTTCATTTTGTTTTGTTTTGGGGCCTCACTGCATGGCATGTGGCTTCCCTGGTGGCTCAGATGGTAAAGAATCTGCCTGCAATGCAGGAGACACAGGTTTGGTCCCCAGGTCAGGAAGATTCCCTGGAGGAGGGAATGGCAACCCACTCCCAGTATTCTTGCCTGGAGAATTCCATGGACAGAGGAGCCTGCCATGGCACATGGGATCTTAGTTCCCCAACCAGGGATCGAACCCATGCTCCTCTGTAGTGGAAGCTGTAACCACTGGACTGCCAGAGAATGTCCAGAATTTGCTTTAAAACAGTATAACAAAATATAAAGGTGAGTAAATGCACAAGAAACTAATAGTCATTAAGTCTAGAACAGCACTATCCAATGGAACTTTCTGTAATGATGGAGATGTTTGTACCTAAGCTGTATGATACGGTAGTCATGAGCCAAGTGTGGCTGCTGAGCCCCTGCAGTAGCTACTGAGACAAGAAACTGATTTTTTCTGATTAGTTCAAGTTTAGATAGCCACCTGATGATGACTGTATGAGGTTTCATTTATCATCTTGACTTTCATGCATGCTTAAAGATTTGTATTTTTAAAAAATGTATAAAAATGACCTAGAGAAAAGACCATATTTTGTCCCTGGATAATGTTGGGCGTGGCTCGATCTCTTTTAGTTTTCTCATCTGTAAAACGGGTGTGCTTGACTGCTGCCTTCCTCATTCTCTATTGTAAAGCCTACAATTTCATGTGCTGCCTTGGCCTGTTTGAGCCTCACAGAGCCCCAAAGGCCTTACAGTGGGTTCTCCTGTTGTTGCCTTCACATAGGTCCCCTTCCAGAGGGAGAGACTCCCTACCTTGTCACCCATGCGAGCAACCTCAGGGTCCCTAATATGCACCTGAACTGTCTCTACAAAAGAAATACACGTGTCTTAGGCAAAGAGGCAACGAAGCCCCCCAGTTCTAATAAAAAGCCTCCAGATGAATTTGCAGAAAACCAAAACTGTATCTTCTAGCTGTGTTTACATGACAGGAACAAGAGGGCTTAACCACAAGAAACTGGAAGAAGCTGACTGAACTTCAGAATTGGGACAAAGTTCACTCTGGAGCTCACTACCATCTCACTGTGATGAAATCTCCACCTGCTGGCGCCATATTGGTTCAACCTGCTTGGACCCAGACACCGAATGGGCAGACAAGACAGAAAAGACGCACGAACTGCATACAGGAAACCACCACCCATTCCCACGAATCAGGACGACAAAAGACCCCTGCCCCCAGCAACTTCCTTCGTCCTTGTTCGTAAAAGTCTTGTTCCCACTTGTATTCAGGGAGGATGAAACGGAGAAACCACAAAGCCAAAACGGCTTCCTTTGGGGACAATGATCCATACCCATCACTGGGTACTCTCTGATTAATTCAAAACTAACTCAGAACAGCTAGGAAGCTGCAACTGACAGATATGGGCTCCTCCATGAGAGGAATGGAGTTTCCCATGGACAGAGGAGCCTGGCTACAGTCCACGCGGTTTCGAAGAATCGGACATGACTGAGCAACTAAGCACACATAGATAAAAGGAAGTCAATGTCTGTGCCTATAGCTTGCTTGCGATCCTTAATCACCAGCTCAGTTCAGTCGCTCAGTTGTGTCCAACCCTTTGCGAACCCATGGACTGCAGCACACCAGGCCTCCCTGTCCATCACCAACTCCAGTTTACCCAAACTCATGTCCATTGAGTCTGTGATACCATCCAACCATCTCATCCTCTGTTGTCCCCTTCTCCTCCCACCTTCAATCTTTCCCAGCCTCAGGGTCTTTTCAATGAGTCAGTTCTTTGCATCAACTGGCCAAAGTATTAGAGTTTCAGATTCAGCATCAGTCCTTCCAATGAATATTTAGGACTGATTTCTTTTAGGATGGACTGGTTGGATCTCCTTGCTGTCCAAGGCACTCTCAAGAGTCTTCTCCAGGACCATAATTTTAGCATTAGATTAGATATATGATTCACTTGAGGTTGATTTGACACATCAATTCTTTGTGCTAATATAATTTCCTTAAATTCCCCAAAGTGAGAATTACTTAAATTTTTGAAAGTAAGGTGAAACCTTTTAAAATTGAAATTGATTCTTTGGAAACTGAAATATTGAAAGTGGGAGAAAAGGTATGAACCTTTAAAATTCTGATCCGTGCTGTGAAGTTTTCCCCACTTGAGAGAGTCTTATCCACTTTCAATGACACCCAACGGAGCATGAGGGTGCCCTCTTCACACACTCTCACACCAGCTCTGGACTCAGTATCACCTTTTTTTTCCTAAGATTTTTTTCTATGCACACCATTTTTAAAGTCTCTAGTGAATTTCTTACAATATTGCTTCTGTTTTATTTCTTTGGCCCTGAGGCATAGTGCCACATAGCTCCCCAGTCAAGGATCAAATCCAAAGCCCCTGCCCTGGGAGGCGACGTCTTAACCACTGAACACAGACTTGTCAGCTCAGGGAAGTTCCTGAGCTCAGTATTATTTTTGCCACCATGATCAATAAAAAGCAAAGGCATCTCATTTCTGAAGTAAGAGTGATCAGTCTAGGGAAGAGAAATCAACCACATCTCCACAGATTAGGATGCCGCTTCCAAGGAAGGGGGTCAAAAGAGCCCACCAACAGTCTATCAGTCACTCTCCTCTAGATATCTGCCTTCCCGAAGCACCTAAAAGTAGATCGTGACAACCTGACGAGTGCCCACCTCGGGCACACCTGGCAACAACCCTCAGGGAAACTAGACATTCGAGAGTGGAAGTCTTTGGACCAAGTGGAACAGACCTGTGTGCTGCGTTGCCAGAGCCCTGCAATACGGGCTGGGGCCTTGGAACCCTCTCGGGTACGACTTCTCTTGGATGTACAATTCCAGGGACAGTTGGTCAGAAACGAGATGAACCTCAGAGACAACTCGGCCAGCTCTCCGATTTTATAGAAGGAGAAATCAAAGCTCTCTTAAAGGTTCATCGTTTCTTCATCTGACAAGGATGTGCTCAGTGTCAGTCTTTGTGCTGGGGGAGCAAAACAGGCTTATTCCTGACCTCACCGAGCTTACACTCTGGGGCTGGGGATGGGGAGGTGCCCCCAATTTGGGGTCAGAGGCCATTTGGAGAATCTAATGAACTCTCCCCTCAAAAAAGTTAAATTAAATCATTGTACATACATATGAGTGCTCATTCACTCAGTCGTGTCTGACTGCGACCCCATGGACTGCAGCCCACCAGGCTCCTCTGTCTGTGGGACTTTGCAGGCAAGAATACTGGAGTGGGTTGTCGTTTCCTACTCCAGGGCATCTTTCTGATCCAGGACTCAGACCCATGCTCTTATGTCTCCTGCGTTGGTAGGCAGATTGGTTATCACTAGCGCCACCTGGGAAGCCCCTGTAATTTACAGGCTGAATTGTGTTCATAGACTATGTGTGGCACATAGCCACACGTGAACACAATTCAGCCTATAATTCTGGCAGATTCACTGACTCCTAGAAGCCCATGTATGGATCTCCGAATTTAAAAATTGTTCATTAATACAAAGCATACTGTCATTGCACTAAGCCATTGTAATTTTGAATCCTTATACCAGCGCATTAAACAGAAATTAACGGTCTCATTTTATGGAGGAAGAAACCAACATGCCAGAGGTAACAAACATGCTCAGATCACACTGCACACCTGTTACATCACATGGGTTCCTCAGGTGCAAGTAACAGAAATTTGCTCTGGCAAATTCAGAAAGAAAAGGAGTAAGTGGAGAGCATATCAAGTAACTTGAAGAATCAAAAAGGCTATAGAATTGGGCTTAAAACAGTAGGATTCTGGGCAGCTCTGCAGCTTTACTCCTCCCCCCATCTCTGTATTACTGTTGTTTAAAAAACAAGACAACAACAACAATAAAAAAACAAGACGACAGAGAATTCCCTGGCAGTCCAGTCGCTAGGATTTGGCTCTTCCACTGCCGGGACCTGGGTTCAATCCCTGGTCAAGGAACTGAGATCCCACAAGAAGTCACTCGGTGCAGTTCTCCAAAAAGAAAGACAGCAGGCCAAAACAGAGTCACTTATGCTAAGCCCCACATCACCAAGACAGAACTTAATCACAGTTTCTGCTCTCCCAGAAATGCAGCCTTAAACCGGTCACTCAGGAATCGCCTGGTCAGCACTAGTTCTGTCAGCGGCAGAGCCCATTAACAGTTTCTGGTAAATAAAAGTAGAATCGGGTAATAAAAGATAAGTCTAAACTTAAAGAAAAAATCCTTTGTGCTTAGTCTGGGGTCACTTGCTCCCAGGGCGCTGCATGCAGAGGCCTCGCACCAGGCACCTCAGACCAGAGTTCCTCACGGAAAATGGCTGCCCCGCCCCTCAGTCCAGTGGGGCGTGTGAAGAAGCACACTGCATGGGGCACCCTGGTTCACAGTGGGTCCTGGGGGTGTGGACGCAGCACTGGTACCTGGAGCCGGGCGCCTGCGCCAACCCAGGAGAGCCCACCCCAACCCTACCCCCTCCCAGGGAACAGCACCCTAGAAAGCAGCCCTGCCCACAGCCTTAGGGCAGAGCTTGGACTCTAGAATTCTTGTCTCTCCATTATCTGCTCCAAAACTTTCCTCTGCTTCTGAATTGAACTTGGTCTCATTCTATTGGCTGGAAGGACACTGGAACGAAGAACACTTGTGTGAAACCAATTCAGGAGGGTTGGTAATAGTTACGTCATTCGCATGAACTGAACTTGCTCTCATTCTATTGGCTGGAGGGACACTGGACAGAAGAACACTTGAGGGGGACCAATTCAGGAGGGTTGGCAATAGTTATGTCATCTGCATGACCTGAACTTGCTCTCATTCTATTGGCTGGAGGGACACTGGACAGAAAAACACTTGTGGGGGACCAATTCAGGAGAGTTGGTAACAGTCAGGTCATCCGTCTGACAGATCCTTGCCCTCCCCTAAAGGAAAGTGACCTTGCGAGAATCAACCACTTTTTGCCTCGTATAACTTCCTTGTTCCTGCTCCCTTCTGTCTATAATAGTATCTTATTTTCTACAGCTCTTGGGAGCTCCTTAAGTAAGTAAGTGTTAGTCGCTCAGTCATGCCCAACTCTTTGCGACCCCATGGACTGCAGCCCACCAGGCTCCTCTGTCCATGAGATTTTCCAGGCTTGGATACTGGAGTGGGTTGCCATTTCCTTCTCCAGGGGATCTTCCCAACTCAGGGATTGAACCTGGGTCTCCTGCATTGCAGGCAGATTCTTTACCGACTGAGCTACAAGGGGAGCTTCTTTCTACCTGCTAAACTGGATGCTGCCTGATTCTAACTGGTTTGTTCAAATTAACTTTTTAAATTTTTAATATGCCCTGGATTATCTTTCAACATTGTCCTCAAAATTGAGAGCCCTGAACAACTGATAAACTCTTTTTAAAAAAAATTTTATTGACATAGACCTTATTTACAATGTTGTGTCAATTTCTCCTGTACAACAAAGTAATTAAGTTATATGTATATACATATGGAAATCAATCCTGAATATTCATTGGAAGGACCGATGCTGAAGCTGAAGCTCCAATACATCAGCCACCTGATGTGAAGAGCTGACTCATTGGAAAAGACCCTGATGCTGGAAAAGATTGAGAGCAAAAGGAGAAGAGGGTGGCAGAGGATGAGATGGTTGGATAGCATCACCAACTCAATGTACGTGAATTTGAGCAAACTCCAGGAGATAGTGGAGGACAGAGGAGCCTGGCGTGCTGCAGTCCATGGCATTGCAAAGAGTCAGACACAACTCAGTGACTGAACACAACACACTTGTTCTTTTTCATATTCTTTTCCATTATGGTTTATCATGGGACACTGAATGTAGTTCTCTGTGCTATACCGTAGGTTCTTAATGTTTATCACAGACTCTCTTCTTGACCAAACTTTTTCAGGCTCCTCTGAGCCCTCTTCTCAACGAAGCTTCAATCTTTTCACTTTCATATTTGTTGCATTGCCAGGTTTTAGCAAAAATTCTGTCAAGTAGATTTAGCCAGAATCTCCATCCTCAACATCTGATCAAATTCCTCATCTGCCACCAGCCCCCAGGTACTATCTGATCACCTGGCGCCACCGGCAGCAAGATTCCTGCTAGGTCAGTTTAGCAAGAATTATCCTACTCTCTTAGTAATTTTCCATCCACTGACCACCCTCCTCCTTAGTTCCTTGGCTATAAATTCCCACTTTTTGTGAGGTATTTGGAGTTGATCCCTGTCTCTCTCCCTTACTGCAAATTCCATTGCAGCAGTCCCTTAAAGTCTTTGTTATTCTTCCTCAGTAAGTGTCAAAACAATTTTTTTTCTTTGATACCATAGAGCAGATTCCCCTGGGGTGAGTTATGTGACCACATGTGGCCCAGTGACAGTCCTTTGCAAGGCGGTGTACTGTGGGAGAGCAGATCTCTGAAAGGCGTGGGATGTATCGACTCAAACCAAAGTAGGGAGGCCAAAAATGCCAACAAGCTTATAATGGCAGGTGTAAAATTATGGTTTGTGAGCAAATCTGAAGAGGGTATCTTCCTCGTCTTTTCCATTTTCTACTTTGAACAAGGTCAGGCTCATTGGAGGTTTCCCCAGTGGCTTAGTGGTAAGAATTAGCCTGCAATGCAGGAGGTGTAGGAGGTACAGGTTCAGTCCCCAGGTCGGGAAGATCCCCTGGAGGAGGGCATGACAACCCACTTCATATTCTTGCCTGGAGAATTCCATGGACAGAGGAACCTGGCGGGCTATAGTCCTTGGGGTCACAAAGAGTTGGACATGACTGAAGCAACTTAGCACACACATACGAATGCAAATGCATGAGTAATTAGTCATCATATCTAATAAATACCTCTCTCTGCCTGGAATTTGTAATTCAATTATCCTATCAACGTGCGGACATGTTGAGCCATCTCTGACTTGTTAGTGCTCAGAAAGTAAATATAAAGCCAAGTGGATTGTCAGGCTGTGTCCCGAGCCTTCTTTTGATAGGAACAACCTGATTTTCCCTTTCTGTGTTCCCAAGAGGGGGTATAAGACCCAGCATTAGTTCCAGGACTGGAAATATTTGGGAAATTATTGGGAAATATGTAGTTTTCCCCAGGTTTGCTAGCCTGTAAGATTTTGGCTAATAGTTCTTTCTTTCACACTTAAGCACCTAAATCCAGCCATGCCTGAACCTCTCTAAGCCTTTCAGTTAGGTCATTCAATGCTACTTCTGTATGTGTGTTTTTGTTTATCACTTGGGAAAAAACAAAAACAAAGTCTAATATTAAGGTGTTCTACCATGTCTAATCATATACTGATGCCAATGACTTTTGGTTTGACAGTGAAGTTATTTTGTTTTGTTAATTAACCCCATAATGTAACATAGACATAGAATAAGAAGAAAACTACAAGACAGCAAAATGACAAAGACAGCCACATTTGTATTCCAGTACACACTTTCTCTGTTCCACTCTCTCTATTTCCCAGCTCTGCTTTTACAGTCACCCAATATTATCACGCTGCTGGGTTCTATACCATTCACAACTTTGAAGCATGGGACTATACCACCTATCTTAAACAAATAAACAAAAACTAAATAACTAAGGATGCAGGATTTGAATGTATTTTTGTCACTGAGGTGGTCTGTATTTTAAGAGGCACCTTGGGGCTTCCCTTGTGGCTCAGTGGGAAAGAGCCTGCCTGCCAATGCAGGAGACACAGGTTTGACCCGTGAGCCGGGAAGATCCCACATGCCTTGGAGCAACTAAGCCCGTGCGCCACAACTACTGAGCCTGTGCTCTAGGGTCTTTGAGCCACAATTACTGAGCCCACGTGCTACAGCTCCTCAAGGCTGAGCACTCTAGAGCCCGTGCTCTGCAACGAGAGGAGCCACCACAATGAGAAGCCCACCCACTGCAACTAGAGAGTAGCCCCCACTTGCTGCAGCTAGAGAAAAGCCTGTGTGCCAGCACAGACCCAGCACGTGCTTGAGGGCTACTCTCTAGTTGCAGTGGGCGGGCTTCTCACTGTGGCGGCTGGGGCTCTCGAGTGCTCAAAGAAAAGCCTGCACACCAATGAAGAGCCAGCATAGCCAAAAAAGAAATAAACAAATAAAAATCCCTAAAATAAAAAAGAGGAACCTTGAAAGAAGGTGATGCAAAACCCAAGAGAATGAACTAATAGTGGTGCAATTTCAGGGATTCACCTAAGGCCATGGACTGAACTTTTATGTCCCCCCCAAATTTGTATGTTGAGAACCTAACCCCCAGTGTGATAGTGTCAGGAGATGAGACCTTTGGGAGGTGATTAGGTCATGAGGTCCTCATTAGTGGGATTTGCTTCCTCGTAACAGAGATCCCACAAAGCTCCTTTTCCCTTTTGCCTCTTGTGAGGACCCAGCAAGAATTCACCATCTATGAGCCAGGAAGCAGGCTCTCCCGCACCAGACACCAAATCTGCCGGTGGCACCTTAATTTTGGACTCCCCAGCCTCCAAAATGGTGAGAAAGAAACGTTTGTTGTTTAAGCCACCCTGGCTATGGTATTTTTGTCACAGCAACCCAAACAGACTAAGACATCTAATATAGAATTATGGCACAGCTACCGTGTGCCAGACAAGATGCTAGGAATACAAAAATACACATGTGTTCTCTTCTCTCAAAGAATTTACAACTTCAGGAACAGATAAGTAAGGAAGCTGTTGCAGAGCAGAAAGGTAAGTATTTAAGATGATGCTGTGAAACCACTGCTTGGACACCTAACCTCTGGGGAGGGAGAAAGTCACCGGGAGGGGCTTCCTCTGAGCCCAGCACAGTGTTTCCAGCCCGAGTACGGTGTCTATCATATAGCGATTCCCTGGAAATATTTCCTCTGCAGTGAGCAAGCTCAGATGAGACCTGGGCTTTTTTTTTCTTTTTTTTTTTTTAACTTTGTGTCCACGCCATATAGCATTTAGGATCTTCGTTCCATGACCAGCGACTGAACCCATGCCCCCTGCATTGGAGGCATGGAGTCTTAGTCACTGGGCTGCTAAGGAAGTCCCTGTCTGTCTGTCTCTGTGTGCATCTGTGTGCACCGATCACGGCCCAATCAGGGCAGAATTCCCCATTAGGCACAGCAGGCACAGCACCTAGGGCCCATGACACTTCATCTTTTCTTTTTGGCTGTGTTGTGTGGCTTGTGCAATTTTAGTTCCCCAACCAGGGATCAGGGATTGAATCTGAACCACATCAGTGAAAAAGCCCAGTCCTAACCACTGGAATGCCAGGGAATTCCTAAGTATTAGTTTTTCATTTTATTTTATAATCAGAAGAAATAGAAGAATATGATAATAATGCTTCCATCCCAGGTTTTATTCACCTTTATACCAATACAGCTACAGAATTTGATTTTTCAATATGTATTTTTAAATTTTATTTGGCTGCACCAGGTCTTAGTTACATCATGGGAACTCTTAGTTGTGGCATGTGGGATCTAGTTCCTGGAGTTCAGGGATGGAACTCAGGCTCCCTGCATTGGGGGTGTGGAATCTTAGCCACCAGACCACCAGAGAAGTCCCCCAAACACGATTTATATATATATATATATATATATATATATATTTTTTTTTTTTTTTTTTTTTTTTGAGGAAGAGGTCTATGATGGCAAAAGTGCCTAGAACTTATAAAGTCATAAGGTGACCATGGCCCCAGACTCTAGAATAGCACGCAAGGTGGCGAAACTAAGGAAACTGCTGAACGAAGGAGTAAACTATAAGTGGTACTGTTTGACTGGAAAGCAGGCCAAGTGTTGGATGGACAAGAACTAGTGGGTGACCTTGACTGCTGGTTAAAGAGCTTGGACATGATCCTAAGGGAAACAGGGAGTCCTGAGAAGGGAGTGCCAGTCGGGCAGGAGCTTGGAAAGCCTCCTCTGGCTGTCCTTGCGGGAGGTAGAGACTGGAGGCAGGGCCAGCACTTCGGTGGAAGCAAGGAGGACACTCAAGGAGCAGGGGGCTCTTCTAGTTGAGGATCACATCACTCCTGGCCAGTGCCTCCCAGTCTGGACAATCTGGGGTAACAAGTTCCCATGGCATCAGGTAACTTCCACTTTACTCATCTCCCAGTGATGCTCATTACATCATGAGGAAAGCCTGTTTGGTGAAAGTCTATCTTCATATCCTCTCTAACCCTGGCTTACATGCTTTTGTAACAGTAGGAACAGGACCAAGGTCTTCAGGGGCAACTGTATCTGGTTGCTGTTTGACAATGCTATTTCTATTTTCATTATAACTACTTGCTAAGTTGTCTTCCGTGTATAGCAAGCAATCCTGGATTTTCCATTTATCATAGTGAAATCAAGTTTCTTGCTAAAAGAATTATCTGAGTAAATAAAAGGGCAAGTCAATTAAAAATAACATTATGAAAGCAATTATAGAGGCTGCAGACAGATATGACTAAAATAAACATCAAAGTGGTACTCAGATGTCTGTAGTTTGGAGAATATTTTTCTATGCAGAAGGTGAAACCTGACATATTGTCCTACATAGTCTCCTGTGCTCTGCCTCACCAATTGTTCCAGAAATGCTTCTTCTGCAGACAGAAACTTGCAGGCCTCAGAGCAGAAATCAGGCACCCCTAGGGAAGTGCCTGGGTACTGACTAAAGATTCCAAGAAGAGAAGATGTGCTCACTTACTTCCACCTCTTCTCTCCTCTCTCAAGGGTCCCCGGCCTTTCTGGAACAAGGACTGGTTTCATGGAAGACAACTTTTCCATGGATCAGGGTTGGAAGGGAGAACGGTTTCAGGATGATTCAAGCACATTACATTTATTGTGCACTTTATTTCTATTATTATTCCATCAGCTCTACTCAGATCATCAAGCATTAGATCCTGGAGGATGGGGACCCCTGCTCTAGATGACAGCAGGCATCCTAGACAAGGCCAGTGTCGAGAACTGCAAAGTGCCAGAGATTTTAGCCCTCCTGCATGCTAACAAGTTAGCCAACCACTGTTTTACAGATATCAGTAAAAGACATGAGACTGCTGCTTTGGGGAAAAAAAGGAGGGGGGGCAGTTTATTCCTCACAGCAGTAGCCAGAGTATTAACATTTTTGGTGCTGGTTTCCCCAACCCAAATTCTGACAGGGCATCATAAAGAGGGTCAAATAATAGTTGTACACACAGTGGGTTACAATACAAGTGAGGACCCCTGACCTTAGGGAACCTGAACTTTTATAACAGGCCATAAGTAAACCAACCTTTCACTCCAGAGAGAGGCATTATCTTAATTAGGCCAGACAGTAAGCATGCCTGCCCTTTGATCTGAGGGGACACACCATCTCTATCTTTATTACACAAACATGTTTGAAAAGAGAGTTGTACACTCAGTGGGTTACAATACAAGTGGGGACCCCTGACCTTAGGGAACCTGAACTTTTATAACAGGCCATAAGTAAACCAACCTTTTGCTCCAGAGAGAGGCATTATCTTAATTATGCCAGACAGTAAGCATGCCTGCCCTTTGATCTGAGGGGACACACCATCTCTATCTTTATTACACAAACATGTTTGAAAAGTCCAGAGCAAAAGGTAATTAGTGCCTGTTCAAAAGGAGAACAGTCTCCCAACAGGAGTACAGCCTCCCAACAGCCAGAAGCTCATACTTCATCAGAGCTTAACTATCCTCCAAGGCCAACCCCATGTCAGCATATTGGAGTTTGTTGATAGACACTCATTGTTAACATTTATCAAAAACTTCTCAGGCCCTTCAGGTATGTTGTCTCATTGCAACAGCTCCTTGAGTTGGCTATTATTCCCATCTTAGAGCCAAAGAAACTAAGGCAAATAAGGTGTCCAAGATCACTCAGTTAGAAGTGGTAGGGTAGGATTTGAACCCAGGCTGGTCTGACTTTACCTGATGGCCCAGAAAGTAAAGACACTGCCTGCAATGCAGGAGAGCCATGTTCAGGAAGACACCCTGGAGAAAGAAATGACAACCCCCTCCAGTATTCTTTCCTGGGAAATCTCATAGACAGAGGAGGCTGGTGGGCTACTGTCTATGGGGGGGTCACAAAGACTCAGATGCAACTAACACTTCCACTTTTCTTGGTCTGACTTTAGACTACTGGTATCTCTCCTATGCAAACCAAATAAAGTTGGATAGCTAAGAATACTTGTGTTTGCTTTTCACCCACCACACTCTCCTGTACTGCATTTTTCAAAGGCAAAACTAGTACAGAGAAAGGCTTTACTGCATTCCAGATGAACCCTGGTTCAGCCCCAGTGGTGGTCCAGGGGTCTATCTTATCTCATGGATTCTGAATCCTTGAAAGTCAAAATTCCAGCAGAGTTGTGGCCTCTGTTACCACCCCTGGAGCCAGAGATGATTTTTCTTTGGCTCAAGATGAAGGAAAAGACCTGTGAGAGAGCTGGGCACGAGGGTCTAAACTGGGGGCAGGCAGAGAAACCAGGATGCACAGTTACCTAGCGTCTGAATGAATAAACGAGGCTGAGTCAATGAGTCATAAACAAAAATGCTTAAATGAAGGAAGAAGGAATAAGATTAACGATGACAGACTGTCACTCAATCTCTATAACACTAATTACGATCCTTTGTTAACCTAATATTCATTTTCTTTCCTGGCAATAACTGAATGAATAAACGAGGCTGAGTCAACGAGTCATAAACAAAAATGCTTAAATGAAGGAAGAAGGAATAAGATTAACGATGACAGACTGTCACTCAATCTCTATAACACTAATTACGATCCTTTGTTAACCTAATATTCATTTTCTTTCCTGGCAATATCAGCTCTACTTCACAGATGAAGAAATTGCTGCCCTGAAATAGAGCCTGAGATGACACAGAAGGCTGGCAATAAAACAACTAGCAGAATCTAGGTCTCCCATCCCTACTTCAAGCTCTTTCCAACAGACTGGACTGCCTGCCAAAGCCCTGAATACAAACCACTGAAGGCAAGAAGCATGACTACAAATTAATGGCAACAGGTTATGCGGGATACACCTCCATCATTTCACCTCTCAGGTGACTGGGTCTGGCTCAGCCCTGTGCTGGCGTCTCTAGTCAACGGTTGTTTAACCCCAGGACTTGCCAGCACCTTAAATACCATCTCCAGCTAAAGACAAGAAAGGAGGTTGAGTGTGGGGACAGTAAACTCCGGAGGTGACAAGGAAAAGCCCAGTAAAAGAATGGTAAGGCTGTGATGATATTTTCCACAGTTTATTGTGATCCACACATTCAAAGGCTTTGGCATAGTCAAGAAAGCAGAAATAAATGTTTTTCTGGAACTCTCTTGCTTTTTCCATGATCCAGTGGATGTTGGCAATTTGATCTCTGGTTCCTCTGCCTTTTCTAAAACCAGCTTGAACATCAGGGAGTTCATGGTTCACGTATTGCTGAAGCCTGGCTTGGAGAATTTTGAGCATTACTTTACTAG
>SJYR01000930.1:9709-34688 GCA_006410655.1 Kobus ellipsiprymnus
ATTGAGTCAGTGATGCCATCCAACCATCTCATCCTCTGTCGTACCCTTCTCCTCCTGCCCTCAATCTTTCCCAGCATCAAGGTCTTTCAAATGAGTCAGCTCTTTGCATCAGGTGGCCAAAGTATTGGAGTTTCAGCTTCAACATCAGTCCTTCCAATGAACACCCAGGACTGCTCTCCTTTAGAATGGACTGGTTGGATTTCCTTGCAGTCCAAGGGACTCTCAAGAGTCTTCTCCAACACCACAGTTCAAAAGCATCAATTCTTCAGCACTCAGCTTTCTTTACAGTCTAACTCTCACATCCATACATGACCACTGGAAAAACCATAGCCTTGACTAGACAAACCTTTGTTGGCAAAGTAATGTCCCTGTTTTTTTTTAATATGCTGTCTAGGTTGGCCATAACTTTCCTTCCAAGGAGTAAGCATCTTTTAATTTCATGGCTGCAGTCACCATCTGCAGTGATTTTGGAGGCCCCCCAAAATAAAGTCTGCTACTGTTTCCACTGTTTCCCCATCTATTTGCCATGAAGTGATGGGACTGGATGCCATGATCTTAGTTTTCTGAATGTTGAGCTTTAAGCCAGCTTTTTCACTCTCTTCTTTCCCTTTCTCAACTTTTAGGTCACACTTTTTTTTTCCAGTTGACACTCCCCAGTGTACTTCTGTTATCTTAGTACTTATTTATAGACATATGTTATAAACCCCACAAGGTGCTACTGCTGTTGTTTTACACTGTAAATATTCTTCCATATTTGCCCCAATGTTACCAAAGGCAAGCCCACATACCCAGCACACCTGGAGGCCAAGCAAACCTAAACGTCAGAGTTTGAAACAGTTTTATAGCAGGGCCAAGAAAGGCAAACAGGCAGATCCTCCTCAAAAAGCTGAATTCCCTAAAGGGTTCCAGCAAAGCATTTTTAAAAATTTATTTTGTTGAAGTACAGTTGATTTACAATGTGGTGATTCAGATATATATATATATTCAAATATTCAGATATATACATATACACACACATATATTTGATATTGAATATAGTTCCCTGTGCTATACAGTAGGACCTTGTTCTTTATCTATTCTATATATAATAGTTTGCATGTGCTAATCCCAAACTCCCAATCCTTTCCTCTCCCAACCCCCTCTGCCTTGGCAGCCACAAATCTGATCTCTACAGCAAAGCACTTTTAAAGTCAGGTGAGGGAGGGGGCCTCAGGGTCTGTGGTCAGCTTGGGCACAGTTCTCTGATAGGTTGATGCGTGGGAGAGGATGCAGTGGCGGGGGCTGGGGTCCATACTGTCCTGCTCCGTCTCACTAAGACCATTGTTTCGACTTTCAGCATCTCAATTGCATTATCACCAGCTGGGATGACATTCTTTGCACTTATCCTGCTAAGGATTTTCTGTGATCCATGGATCTGTGGGTTATCGTTTACGAATTTTGAAAAATATTACATCTTCAAGTATTTATTTAACCCCTCTTTCTTCCCTGTGGCACTCCAATCTTATGTAAAGTTAGACCATTTGACTGAATCTCACAGGCCCTGATGCTCCAATTAATTTTTTTTCTATTGTTTTTATTCTAAGTTTCCTTTGGGCTATTTTATACTGTCCTGTCTCTGCCTGCGCTCACAGTGTCTTTTGCTCCTAATTCATCCAAATGAGTTCTTAATTTTGGATATTTTATTTTTCACTTTCTGAATACAATGGCTAACTGGGTGTATTAACCTGACTGAGCCATAGTACTCCAATATGTGGTCAGATACTGTTCTGGATGTTTCTGTGTGGATATCTTTGGATGAGACTGACATTTTTAAATATTTATTTATTTATTTGGGGCTGCACCAGCACTACGGCTCTTTGTTGCAGTACACAGATTCTCTGGTTGGGCTCAGTTGCTCTGTGGCATGTGGGATCTTAGTTCCCCCTCCAAGGAATAGAGCCTAAATCCCCTACATTGCAAGGTAGATTCTTAACCACTGGACCACCAGGGAAGTCCCAGGACTGACATTTAAATTGGTGAAATGGGAGTGAAGCAGGCTGCTCTCCATAATGTGGGTGGGTCTCATCTAATCAGTTGAAGGTCTGAATAGACCAAAAGACTGATTTTCTCCAAACAAGAGGGAATCCTGCAGCAGTCTTTGGACTTTAACTGTAGCATCAGCTTTTCCTGGGTCTCTAGCCTTCTGGCTGTAGGGGAGCAGAATTTGCCACCCTAAAATATGTCTCTTTGGCATATTAATTGTTTCAAGCTGGTTGTTTTCTGAGAAACAGCATACATGGGAAGGGCTCTGAAAACCAAGTAGGAGTTGACCTTTTGTAAGAAACATTTACATATATAAAGGCAATCTCCATTTGGGATGACCAAATATCTAGAAACTCATACTAGTGGAGAATTCAGTGACTAAAATCTGCATCACTGATCAACCCCCCTTAACTGACTCTCCCTGCCTTCTACAACCTGTTTTTCTCTTTGGCTGAGGATGGTATTTAAGGTGAGGGCTTCAGCCATTTCAATGAGTTATTCAGCTTTCCTGGGTCTCTTCCATGTAGACATGGTATTACACTTCTGTTTCATTTTCTCCTGTTAATCTGTCTCCTGTCAATTTAATTCTTAGGCTAGCCAAAAGGGTAGAGGAAAATTTCTTCCTCCCCAACACAGCCCACCCCGGAGTTTTTGAACTTGCAGCCTCCCTAAGGTCATGAGCCCCATCCTTAAAATAAACTTTTTGTTTACATACACATTCTATTGGTTCTGCTTCTCTGGAAAATCCTGACCAGTACACGGTATATTTATTCGATTTGTTTTATAAAGTCCTAAATGGCACCCCACTCCAGTACTCTTGCCTGGAAAATCCCATGGACGGAGGAGCCTGGTGGGCTGCAGTCCATGGGGTCGCTGGGAGTTGGACACGACTGAGTGACTTCATTTTCACGTTTCACTTTCATGCATTGGAGAAGGAAATGGCAGCCCACTCCAGCGTTCTTGCCTGGAGAATCCCAGGGACAGGGGAGCCTGGTGGGCTGCCCTCTATGGGATCACACAGAGTTGGACACGACTGAAGTGACTTAGCAGCAGCATTCTCTGTCAAAACTCTCAGTTTTTCAAGTCTACGATTGAACGCACTTAACATAAAGTCCTTTCCTGCTGACTCCACTATCTGCATCATCCCTGGGTCTTTCCACCCTATTGTTACTGTCACCTTCAGGCGTTGTATAAATAAGATTCTTAGGCCACGAGTACTAGAAGGTCTCTAGTTCCCTCTTTTACCACATCAAGTGCACGAGGTGTTCTCCAGGTCAACTCCATCAGAATCGAGCTAGGTTGGGCTGGACCCCAGAGTTAGGAAGGCGCATCTGACCTCCCATCCCTCTTCTCCCCGGCTTCCAGCGGAGGCTCAGCAGGCCCTCTCATCCCGGAAAACGTGGCAGATGCATTTCCACACCTCCGTGCCCTTAAGCCTCCCACTGCCAACTCCTGCTGCCTTGCTTCAGACTCTGTCGAGTCTCTTCAGAGCAAGGTCAGCTATGAGTTCGGAGGAGGCCTCTTTCCTCCGGTGGGGACTTGGTCCTGAGAGCTGTGGGACTACCTCAGGTGCCCGTCTTCCTTATACGTGGCCCGCCCTGGGTACCACCGCCAGCATGCGGGACCCTGCGCCTGTGCCGCGTCGCTTTCCCAGAACTGAGCATGCGGTAGCCGACTCCCCCCTCCGCCGGGTGTTTGGGTACAGTCGGGATGGTGGCTGGCGAGGCCCCCGCAAGACGGGGCTGGGGGCCGCGGAGGCTCAGTTCCCCACTTCTGGAAGCCAATCCACTTGGTCCTTGGTCCTCTCAGCTCCCCAGCACATTTAAATATGACAGCTGCAACCTGCCTGGTGTTTTCTTCTTGGTCCCTCGGGGAGAAAGTGACTGCCGGCCTCCTTCGTCCTGACACATACCGGACGCCCTCTGATGGCTACTGAGTTTTATGTTTACCTTGCGTCCTGACTCATTACTGATTATTTTTGAAATTTGTTATTTGTATTCTTTATTCTCCAGGATTTCCAGGTATACTACCACCTCATCTACAGATGGACCTGATTTTACTTCTTTCCCCATTCTAAAGCCTCCAATTAATATTTTATAATTATATCAGTGAATACTGGCTGAATTTCAAATAGTGATCAGAATGCTTTTCTTATAATGTAAGGTGATGACTTTAAGAGATTATATTTTTCTTGAATATTTTTAATTGAAGGATAACTAATCTATTCCAAGATACTTCAAAGTCTATAGATTTATCCCTATGACATTTATTTTCATATCTATTAAAAGGATGAATCGTATTAATAAATTCCATGATATTTAACTATCTGAATCCTAGGAATATATCCTACTTTTTCTTCGTGTATTTTCTTGATGTGCTGTTGGAATCTATTTGTTAATATTTCTTTAAGATTTTTGAGATGATAAAAGATGTTGATTTGTAGTTGTCTTTCTTTTTACAATTTTTATTAGGTTGGTTATCAGTATTATACTGGCTTTGTTAAAATAATTTGGAAGTCTCTTTTATGTTCTCAAACAGTCTGTGTCATAGATGTGTATAAGAGACAGATGTAGATGGTACAAGTAGTTGGAATCTATTTGTTAATATTTCTTTAAGATTTTTGAGATGATAAAAGATGTTGATTTGTAGTTGTCTTTCTTTTTACAATTTTTATTAGGTTGGTTATCAGTATTATACTGGCTTTGTTAAAATAATTTGGAAGTCTCTTTTATGTTCTCAAACAGTCTGTGTCATTAGGAGTATCTGGTCTTTGAAGATTTTGTGAATTTTGTAGAATTATTTCAGATTGTGAAATAATCTGATCCGGGCCATTTCTTCTGGGATAGTTTCTTATTATGTTTATTTTCTACTGAAATTGATCTCTTAAAGCTTTTCTCTCAACTGGGATAAATTTTGATTAAGTGTATTTTCCTAGGTAGTTATCCACCTCATTTGAGGTCCCATATTTGTTTAAGGGTATATGAAATAGTCTGTTATCATTTAAAATTTTGTCTTTGAATAAGTGCTTCACTGAGTATTTACTATTTGTGTATTCGTACTGCCCCCTTTTATTGATTAGGTTAGTTGTTTGCTTATCTAGTTCTTTTAATTTCTCAGAGAACCAAGTTTTTGCTTTATTACTCATGTCTGGGTTTTGTTCTCTGCACCATTTACTTCAGCTTCTAGCCTTATGATTTTCTTCTCCATACTTTCTTCTGTTGGTTTTGGTTCCTCCCCACCCCACCTCTCCAGTATTTTTGAATTGGGAATTTGAATTCGTGTATTGTCATTTTTTTTCCTTTTACTAAAAAATCAAACCTCAAGTTTTTAAAAACTTTTCTTATGGTATTAATGCTTGAGTATATTCTTGACTATATTTTAAATACTTGGTTCAAATTTTATTGTTTTTCTTTTTTTAATAATTTCTACTTCTTGAGAAGTCTGATATCAACCTTTTTTTCTCTCTCTCTCTCTTTACATATATGCTGTGGGAGGTTTTGCATTAAAGGGTGCTTCTGTGTCTTTTACATTTTTTACTAGCGTAGTCTTAGCGCTCACTTTTCTGGGTCATTTTTCCAGAACAGGTGAACTCTTTTAGTTTGGACTTAGGTCATTTTGTCCTCTAGTTTGCCCGCCTTCATGCTACAGCTTCCAACTTAGGGTCTCACATGCCTGCCCCCTTGGAACTCGTAAGTGCGAGCTCAGTTCTAAGCTGGTCTACTTATGGAGACCATAAATGGAGATTTTCCTCCAGTCGTTCCTCACGTTCGTCATTTTTTATCTCTTCTTCTTTTTATTGCCTATTGTTGTTCTGATGCAAGGTGCTCCTTCACACTTTCAAATGTTTTAATTCGGGCAGGAGAGTTTTATTCTGCTCCCTAGTTGGATGTCCGGGACATTTTACTTCTCCCCGCAGATTCGCGCGCTGGGTCTCGGCCTGCGGGCGCGGGGTCGCCCTCTTCCGGCTGCGCGGCGAAGTGCAGCTGACCCTGTGTCCGCGCTTGGGTGGTGGGAGGGGTGGGTGTCCACCAACATCAAGAGTCCCTCTGGCTGCTGCAGCTCTGCACTTCCCCCTCTCCCTCCCTTCTTTCCATGTGCCACCAAGCCTACCAAGGGTGTCACCCCCCGCCCCACTTGTTTGCTTCCCCCACTGCTCTCAGCCTGCAGTACCAGGGAGCCGTCCAGGGAGGCTGCCACCGGGCTGCGGGGACAGCAGAGGAAGGCAGAAACATCGCTGGGGGGCAGAGACCTCTCTGACCCCAGGACCTGTGTCCCCGGCCCAGAAGAAAGGACCTTGCTGAAACATGAGCTCACAGGTGGTGACTCACCCTTTGCCAACGGGGCCAAGGCTTTAACTCGAGACTGTACCCTGAGGCATGGGGTCCTGCAAAGCTGTCCTGGCCGCCCACCCCACGCCCACCCAGCCTGCTTCATCACACCCACATCCAACACCACCATGCGATTTGAGGTCCCAGATTCACATTCAACTGGATTACTGCATGAAATGACTAAACGAATAAACACACAATGTAAACCAAGATCCGCCCCCCAACGGGTGCAGTTCCACCCCTTCTGGGCCCACCTCCAAGGCCAGCCCACACCCTGCCAAAGGCCGGACAGCTAGAGGAGCTGGAGCAGACCGGAGGCTCTGGGTGTTCCACCACCCCCGAGGTGGAGGCTGGGACCTGCCAGGCAAGACGGGGCAGGGAACAGTCCTTCTCGTTGGACCACTGGGAGGGGAAATGACCCCAAACAGCGGCACACCCTCGAAACTGGGCCTGAAGGGGGTGCCGAGGCCCAGTGGTCGCTGGTGGAGGTGTTGCAGCGGTCACTTGGATGCCAGAGGCAGCCCCTCTCAACCCCCTTTGCCTAGTAGTCATCCCCTTTGTCCTTCTACCCACTCTCCTGCTGGACCCCTGGAGGCAGGCATCCCCTGCTGCAAATCCAGATCCGGGACCCACACCCTGCCAGCCTACTCCTCACAGGTGCTCAGCGGGGCATGATCAAGGAAATAAAGGCAAGAAGAAAAAAAGAAAAGCCCTGGGGGAACATGCAGGCAGGAAGTGGTGTGAAACCCACCTAGCTACCAGACACCCAGGTGAGAGCCTCTGGGCTTTGGCTCTGTGTTCAGGGTGCAGCCTCAAGAGACTGGATCCCTGGGGGTCAGAGAAGAGGGCAGCATCTCCTGCCACACCTGGACGCAGGCAGGACCCTGAGAGCTGAGAGCGCAGGTCTCCAGGGGAGGTAGGAGGGTTTGTTGCAGGAAGAGAAGTACCCGCAGGGTGGAGCCTGACGGAGGGGGTGAGCCACAGGGGAGCCGCCTTCCCCACACCCCTTCTCCCCTTTCTGCTCCAGCAGGAAGCGGCCATCCTCACAGACCCCAGGAGACCCTCCTCAGAGCAGGGGCTGATAGGCCCCCGCACCTAGCCCCTCCCTGGGCTGATTTTCCAGGAAGGGCAGTCCCCTGCAGTTGGGAAGGGAAGGGGCAGGAGGAGGGGTCAGGCTGGGAGAGAGCGTCCCATGAGAACTAGGATCTGACTGACCTCAAATGAGGGGGTCCAGGGCGGAGAGACCCAGGGAATGGGCAGGTGCAACTTGGGGAGCTCTGGGCAAAGCCCCCTCTGCCCCCACCTCCCTCCCCCACTCCCCCACAGGCTAAGCTGGTGGTGTCATGGGGGCGCTGGTTCTAGCCCTGTGGGCTCTGCTGGTGTCTTTGGACCCGGCTGGCAGAGCCAGAAAGCCGGGTAAGGATGGCCTTCTCGGCCGCGGGGGCTCCTGGGGGCGGTGGGCACATCCTGCGGGGACGGCTCTTAGCTGGGTGGGTGCTCAGCGCACTCCTCTGCGGCCGGTGCTGCCCCCCAGGGAAGAACCTGAGCTGCTACCAGTGCTTCAAAGTCGGGAGCCCGGAGTTTTGCTTGCCTGTGGTGTGCTCCTCCGCTGACCAGGTCTGCGTCTCCCACATGTTGATCGTCAACCTGAGTGAGTTCTTGGCCCGTGCAGAGGGGGACTCCGGGAACTCAGCCCTGGATCCTTTGGGGTCTCAGTGGGGAACTGATGGAGGCTCCCTTCAGGGGACCCCGGCCTGCACCCACCTTTGCCTGATCCCCATCCTGAGCACAGGGGAGGGGCCAGCTGCTCAAGGTTAAGCCTGGGGGCTTCTGGAGGGGGCTGGCCGCAGGTCTCTCTCCTGCTCTGGGGTGCCAGTTGGCAGCCCATGATATGATGTAAGGCAATGCATACAGTTGTCATATGCGTGCGTGCTCAGTCGCTCAGTTGTGTCCGGCTCTGCATCCCCATGGACTGCAACCCGCCAGACTCCTCTGTCTTGAATTTTCTAGACAGGAATACTGGAGCGGGTTGGCATTTCCTACTCCAGGGGGATCTTCCCAACTCAGGGATGGAACCCGAGTCTCTTGCATCTCCTGCACTGGCAGATGGGTTCTTTACCACTAGCACCACCTGGGAGGCCCCGTGCAATTGTCATATATTCAATATAATAAGGTTCAACATAGCGAATACCATGCATGCAACAGTCACAGTGCACAAACACGCACACACAACACAACAGCATGAGGGGGAGGGCTCCTCCAAGACGACCTTTTCTGCATCTGGGTTGTTCTGAGTGTCCTGCTTCCCTCCGGAGCTTCCTTCCAAGGTCTCTGCATGTCTCTGAGTGAAGGGGGGACGGGAGCCCCAGCTGGGATCAACCGGCCCTCCAGTTGCCCTCCCTTTTCTCTCTGCTCAGCTTCCCCCATCTCCCTGGGACTCCCAGGCCCCTGGCTGCCTGGGTGTCCAGGCTGTGTGTGGTTTCAGGGAAGAGCCCAGACCAGGGCCGGCAGCCCTGAACCTTGCCTTTGCTGTGACCTCGAAGGTGACCTTGGGCAGCTGTGCTCCCAGCGCTTCACAGAGCCTGGCCTGTGAAACGGTCGGGAGAAGGTGTCAGTGCCCGCTTGGGGACTGGCCTTTGCTGCCCGCCCCGGGCTCTTCCTCCTCCTGGATGCTGTCCTCTTCCCTGCAGAACTACCGGTGAAGACCCTGCTCAGCAAGCGCTGTGCCCCCAGGTGCCCCAGCACCAACATGGAGTTCGAATGGCTGTCGGACTCGGGGGTGCTCAGCAAGATCCTCCGGCACTGCTGCTCCAGATCTCTCTGCAACAGGGCCCCTGCCCCGCAGGAGGGCCCCAGGGCCCTCCCACGGGGGCTCCTGCTTTGGGTGGGCCTCAGCCTCCTCTGGGTCCAGCTATGAACACCTTCCCTCAGCCCAAAGTGCACCCTGCCCCCGTCGCTCTCGAGACCCTGGGTGGCACATGCCCCTGAGGGGAGGTGCCATCACCTCACCGTGGGCCTGGCCACCTCTCCTGTCCCCAGCATGGGCCCTTCACTCACACAGCCTGGGATTGTAGCCCCCGCTGTGTTGGGGAATGCACATTTCTCAGCTTGGGGTAACAGCCCCGCCCTGAATGGATGATTCAGGCCCCAGTGTTGTGGGAAAAGAGGCAGGAAAAGCCAGAGGGTGGCTCTGGCTCTGCTTCTGACCCGCTCTGCGCTCTCGGCCCTTCCACGCCCACCATCCTGGCCATCTCTGACCCTGGCTTAGGCAGAGTCCTGCAGGGGGACCGTGACCATCACTCCTTCCAGAGACAATAAAGTCACTGCTTGCCCACACCCCCTCCTGCCTCCTCCTCATCTCTACCCGCCGTGCCCAGACTCCAGCTCTTCAGCCAGCGCTCAGCAGACCTCTGTGGCTGGGCGCTATCCAGTGTGGGAGTAGTGCACGAAACTGTCCATCTAGGCTGCAGCCCACCAAATGGGGGACAGGACCAGCACTGGGCAAGCAGGCACCACAGGCTCAAGGCCAGGTCCTCAGGAGGGCCAGCTAGCCAGTGGTGGAGATGGAGAGTCAGCATCTGGGGCACAGGCCCAGTAGGGCAGTAGGGTGGAGAGATGCTGGGAGGGGACGTCTGAGTGGTGGGGCGGATGGGACCCATGTTTGGTGCTCAGGTGGGTTGGACAGGGTAGGTGCTGATGGAAGGCCTGGAGGTGCCCAGGATGGTCCAGGCTTGGCTTGGGGGAGGGTCATCCAGGACGGGGCACAAGGAGGGAGTAGGTTGGGACTAGTGAAACTGATGACAAGCTCACGGCTGTCCAGGCTGCACCAGGACCCCACTGGACATCCAGGGGGATGTCTTGGAGGACCAGGAAGCAGAGGACAGGAACCAAGAATCAGCGGGTGGGGGCAGTGTCACCAGGCCACGGGCCTCCAGAACCCAGAAGAACACTGGGCCCACACACCTGTTCGCCACGCCTGGTTTCTCAGGCTTACCCTGCCTGTGAGTCTGCACGCTTCCCCCCCAGCCAGGGTCTGCACATTGGCCTGGCTCCAGGTTCTTACATCTGCCTCCCACCATCGCACACCTGACCCCAATCTCCAACTCCTGGCCATCTTCCCGTAGACCAAGATGGGCTGGCTGGCCCTCGGTTCTCTGGGGCCTTCATGGGTTCATGGTCTGGGCGTGGCTCCCCTCTGTGCAGGGAGACTGCCGGGGTGACCCAGAAGTCTTTGGATGAGAGTCCCAGAATGCCCACCTGAAAGTGGGGCCTCTCTCCCGTTCACTCAGGGTGTGGATTTTCATGCTGAATTTAAACCCCCCCAGGTCCCCTGGACTGACCAAGCAGACTGGTCACCATCTACTGCTTCTGTCTCCCCACATGAGGCTCCTGGCCCATTGAGGCATAAGGAATTTCACTTCCTGAGTTTAGGCCAGTCTACAAGGCCAGTGCTGAAGGGAAATGGTCACCCGGTAGAGCTGGGGTCTTCCCTCCAAGCTAGGAATCTGTGTGTGTGATCTAGGCCACCACGCCACGACTCCCCACGACCCGCTGTGCCAGCCAGTCTCTGCTTTCCTCTCCATGAAGATGGGCACCTTGAGGGCTGAGCATCCTGGTCTCTGTTCTGGACAGGGGGCCTGGGACTATAGGCCTTCTGGCCATACTTTCAGATAGAAATCAGAAACTTTCCTGAATAAATGGATAAATGAGTAAAGCCTGAGTGAAGGAAAGATGAAGATGATTGACAACCGCGTGAGAAAGGTATTCTTGAGCAGTGAGTAGCTGCTTCATGGTGGCTGAGCATGTGGTTTCAGAAGAAGCTGGAGCCATCCTCAACCACTCGGCTTCCCCCAGTCCCTCTGACCTGAGATAATGCTGGATCACAAGCCTCCTGACACACCTTCCCGCTTTTCCGGGGGCCACCCAACCCAAAGCTGATCTGCACCAATAGCAGGACCACAGACGTGCAAGCACCACCGTAGCCATCCTCAGCTTCAGGATTTTTGTTGCAGATTCTTTGGCCACTGGAGTCTTTTTTCACAATCTCTGCTGGGAAACTGAAAGCCAGCTACAGTCTTCATTCCAGCAGGTGTCCAGCTTCATGCCGACACTCAGATGTGCCCAATGCTGTCTCCATCTGATCATGCCTTGCCTTTCCCTTCTGCCTCACATCCTTCATAACTGAGTTTCTGATTCTCTTAGTTTGTACTACCTTAACTATAAAATGGATTTGGTGAGCCAACATTGATAGATTCCCCATCCCCTGACCTCTCTTCACCGGTTCTGCCTGCAGAGTTCTCCCTGTCCTCGTCCTGTCATGGGGCCTGATCCCACTGATGGAACCTGGGTGTCCCCCAGATGGCCCGCAAGAGGTCGGGGCTCTGAGAAGGCACTGCAGGACAGTCCGAAGGCAGTGTGTGGGGGGAGGCGGGGGAGGGACTGTGAAGACCTAGGAGGGAAAGCCGGCAGTGGGGGCATCCCATTGCTGCTTCCACTCACCTAGCCCTAAAAAGAGAGACCCAAGCACTGCACGTTCCCATCCACCACATCCGTGGTCTAGCCACGGGTCAGGCTGCGTGTGAATGCCACATGCCGCAGAGCCCAAAGAACTCTGCTCTCCTTCACGACTTGTCCCCTCTCTACCCCCACCAAGGTCTTCTGCTCAACCTTGAACAGAGCAGTCTCGTAGGCTCACATTGTTCCAAACGTCCAGATTTTTATCATTTAACAATAAACTACCCCAAGGGCATGTTCTCTGACCATATCCACTTAAACATCTAAAACAAAGAAGATAAACTTTTAAATCCCAACTGTTTCTGAATTATTACATTTCGATTAGTTCATCTGTTGAACAAGGAATTATAATATGATTTTTTTTTAATTCTTTGAACTGATGGGTGATAAAATCAGGACAAACTTCTATTTTAAAAAGAAAATGGGCAATGCGAGGGAAATGGATAGATTACAGGCTTATGTTATGAAAGAAGAGGTGCTGGAACATCAAGAAACCATGTGCTTAAATCTAGAACCTGGAAAAAGAAAAATTAAACCAAAAGAAATCAAAATTAGGCCAGGAGTGTGATTTAGTGAAATAGGAAACCAAAATGAAATACAGAAGATCCACAAAAATGAGGAACTAACAACCTGTCTGACTGTGATGGTGGTTCTATCGGTGTTTACATTTCTCAAACTCAACAAATTGTCCATTTCAAAGGGGTGCTTTTTCTTGGATATAAATCACTTTAGCAGAGTTGACTCGATTATCACCAAAGAGTCATTGCGTGGAATAGATATGAATATTTAGATGCAATGAAGTATTTCCTAGTAAAAAATACAGATTACCA
Source organism: Kobus ellipsiprymnus (assembly GCA_006410655.1). Classification (NCBI taxonomy): domain Eukaryota; kingdom Metazoa; phylum Chordata; class Mammalia; order Artiodactyla; family Bovidae; genus Kobus; species Kobus ellipsiprymnus. The sequence continues at coordinate 22,404 of SJYR01000930.1, forward strand.
AATTTGACCCAAAAAGTAAAATTTCCAAGTTCCTTTTACAAAGCAAGCATAATACTGATAGCTAAACCTGATGATGATACTAAAAAGGAAATTAGAGCATTTTGTGGATTAGTGCAACAATATTAAATAAACTAAAATATTAACAAACCAAACTCAACAGCATTGATACAATAACATGACTGTGTGTGTACCAGGCCTGGAGGCAGGAGCTTAACTGTATAGGAAGTTGCTGGACAGGACTGGCACTCCCTAACGTTGTATTTGAGACACAGCAAATGAAAGTAAACAAGCAAAATGAGGAGAGGCAAGAGAATTTGGGAATTACAATCTCTATGGCAACTAAATAGCATGTTTCAAAAACCCTAAAAAAATCAGTGGTAAAACTAGCAAAATCAGTAAAAATCATTCAGTAAGTTAGTAGAATATGAAACTGAAGTGAAAATCAGTAGCCATTTTATACATAGGCGATAGCCAACCAGAGGCTGTAATGGGAGAGAATTTTTTATTTACTATAGGAGAAGAGGGACCTAATATTTAAAAATAAATATGACTAAAAATATGCACAATCTAAAGGAAGAAAATTCAACAAACTCCCCAAAGATGCAGCAGTAGCTCTGAACAATTGCAAAAACACTCCTTACATTAAATATCATTAAAATGTCAGTTCTTTCTAATTTATAAGACTTTTAATTAATGCGATTACTATAAAAATAAGTGTTCTTTTTTTCAGTTGGACACGTTGAAAGACAGGTAAACAAACACATTCAAGATCAGTTAGAAAAAGAATTAAGTTGTGGGAGTAATTAGTACCACCAGAGGTTAAATATAACTTCTAAGAAAAAAAACTGTAAACAATGTGTTACTGTTCTGTGAATGGACAATCAAATGAAGTAGAGTAAAAAGACCAGAAATATACCCAAGAACATATGGAAATTTAGTGTATGATAAAGGAGGAATCTCTAATCACTGGAGCAAAGATGAACCTTTAAAAATAATTGGTTTGTGAACAAATAAGTGACTACATAGAAAAAGTCAAAATTGGATCCACACCCATGCATCCATGCATCATACCTGAGAATAAACTAAATATTAAACAACTAAAACTATACAAATACCCAGAGAAATGATATGTGAGTATCTTCACAACCTGGGTGTGGAAACAGGCTTCCTATGTATAATTCAAAATCCAAATGCAAGCAAAGACAGACTGATTTGTTTATATACAAATATAAAGATTTTTCATGACACACACCACCCCCTAGAGGATATAAAGAAATTTAAAAATTTAAGGTAAGGGAAGGGGGCTGAATCAAATATGAATGATACATGAAAAAAAAATAACAAAGATATAGGAAATAGCACATAAATATAAAAAAATATGCTTGCCTTCAGTTGTGAAGTATATTCAGAGGAGATGGTGCATACCTGCCACAGGGAGCGTTGTGCAGAGCGTGGGGCTGCAGGGGCAGAGCCAGCCCTGGCTCTGAGGGGACGGATGGACACTCTCTTCGCCCACTGGACGCAGCTATAAAACCGAAATGAAATACATGGGGAAGCCACGCGAGGACTCTCAACAGAAAGTAGCAGTAGGAAGACTGGGAAATAAGACTTTGAAGAGGCACCAAAGTGTGGTAAGTTCCCCCCTCTTCATCTCTGGTTTTCTCTAGACTTGACCTATGATAAGACAGCCCATAGCCTTTTTTTGGGGGGTGGGGTGGGGTGGCCACTCCACACAGCTTGCACACAGCTTGCAGGATCTTAGTTCCCTGACCAGGGACTGAACCCAGCGCCAGCAGTGAAAGGACTGAGCCCTACCCACAAGACCACCAGGGAATCCCCGAGACAGCCCACATTCCGAACGTGAACACGAACAGAAGACGTGACTCCCTCCTGGTCTAACTCAATGAGTGGGGAAAATAGCGACTTCAGCAGCCCACAACACGCCTGAAGCTCCGAGAGAAGGGTCCTGGCCTCTCCAGTCAGAGGATCTGTGACCCCAAGTCACAGAGGGGTAAAACCCACTGACGTTTTTCTCTAGATCTTCCCACCTCGTGACCCCAAGTGTGGCTGCAGGGGTGGGAAGTAAGCAGCGCTGTGGAATAATTAAGCTCCAGCTTTCTGACTAGACGACGGAAAAGAGGAACCGCACAGAACTAGAAAGTGCCAGAGGGACTGCAGGGAGTGAGAAGCCTGGGAGAGAATCCCGCAGAGATGTTTATGAAAAGACGGGCTTCCCAGGTGGCACTAGTGGTAAACAACCCACCCACCAATGCAGGGGATGCGGGTTCGATCCCTGGGTTGGGAAGATCCCCTAGAGGAGGAAATGGCAACCCACTCCAGTATTCTTGCTGGAAAAATTCCATGGACAGAGGAGCCTAGCAGGCTACAGTCCATAGAGTGGCAAAGAGTCAGACACGACCAAAGTGACTTAGCACTTAGCAGGCTCACTCCTGAGCGGAGCAGTCCAGTGACGGAGGCTGCGGCTGCCGACACCCCTCCCAAGCTCTGAGCCCCTATCAGGAGCCCACAGTGTGGCCACGACCCTGACGGAAGGTCTCTGGTGGTCCTTCCTTCCCACAGCCTGGGCATGGCTGTGGGGGTCCTGGGGTGTGTTTTAAGCACCAGATGGGGCTCTGTGTGTAAAAGAGTGAACGCGTGTGTCAGAGAGCATGTACGTGACTGTGACAGTGTGAGTGTGTATAACTATAGTGCAAGCATCTGGCAGGTACCACCTTGGTTACAAGGGACCGAAACCGACACCACCATGAACACAACCACATTTCCTCCATATAAACAAGCCCAGATAAACACACTTTCCACAAGACTGTCACTCTTTGAAAGTGTCGAGGCCCTGAAAGAAATCAAGACTGAGGCCTGTTGCAAATCAAAGGGACCTCAGGAGGCCAGACAAGCGGGTGGGACCTGAGGTTGGGTGTGTGGTGGGCAGGAGAAGGGCAAGGGGGGCTCGGCCAGACTCAGGAAGGGTCGGTAAACTGGATCATTGTTGCGTGTCAGTGTTAACTTTGTCATTTTGATCACTGCACTATGGTTATATGCAATGTTAAAATTTGGAATATCTGTGTAGAGCATTGTATAGAATACTTCTATACTTGTTTGCAACCTTTTATAAGCTTGAAATTATATTCAAATGAAAAGTTTAAGCTATGAGCCTCTCTTAACAGAATCCTAGTCTTGTATTGCTCTTTCATATAACTAGAGAAGGATATAGATTTTGCCCAAACTACCACCCTTCACTTTATCCAAAACATGTGATAAGCAGTATTTTCCTCATCTATTCTGGGTCTTTCAAAAAATATTTAAGGACTTCTCTGGTGACCCAGTGGTTAAGAATCTGCTTGCCAATGCAGCGGACACCGGTTTTATCCCTGCTCTGGGAAGATTCCACATGCCGTAGGGCAACTAAGCCCGTGCACTCTAGAGTCTGTGCTCCCCAAGACAAGCCACTGCCGTGAAGAAAACCCTTGCACCACAACTGGAGAGCAGACGCCGCTCACCTCAGACAGAGAAAGCCTGAGCGCAACGGCCAAGACCCAGCGCAGCCAAGAGCAAAGAAATGCATTTTAAAACCCAGTCAATGTTAAAAATGTTAACAAAATTTCAGATGTCCTCTTCTAAAAAAAAAACTATGCTACTTTGAAATGCTTCCTTTTCATTTCTACATGTGAAAAAAAAAATTGTACTTATCTTTTTTGTTGTTGATTTCTCACTTAATTGCATCTAAGTCAGACTATAGTCCCTAGGTATGACATAAAGAGTTTTGAGAAATGATAAAATCTGAACAGTTTGAACAGATTCAAAGCACTGGAAGGTCTTGTTCAAGTCTTGGTTGCAGCACCTGAGTGCCAGAGGCAAGGGTGTTTAATTACTGCCACAGAAGGAGGGCCTGACGGAGCCGTGGGGCCATCTGTTCTATGGAGCGTGAATTTGGTACAATGACTGTCCTTTCTCACCCCGTCCCTTGGCTCCCACTCTCTTGGGCACCTGGTGTTCTCTGTGGACCCCCACAAACCTCTCCCCCGACCTCTCCAGGGTGTGGAGTTCCCTCCCTGCTGCACGGGGTCAGTCACATCAGAGGTGACGGCTGAATCTGCTGCTGGCCTGGGTGGGTGGACCCGCAGGTGGGGAGACCCTGCCCGCTCGCGCCAGCCAGTAGTGAGTCAGTGCCCCTCCCACCCTGGGGCCTCAGAGGCTGCATGTTTAAGACCCCCAGGAAGCCTTCCTGAGAACAGGGTTGCTTCTTACTTGCATCAGGGTAGAGCTCAGGTCTGGGATTCAGGTGAGGATGCCTGGGACCAGAACCCACGTCATCAGGACACAGGAATAGAGAAGCCAGGAGGAGAGACGTACCTGGGCATCAAGGGTGTGCCGGGTGTGAGGCTGAGGGAGATGGGAGCGGGGAGAGCAAGAACAGGAGGGGCCTGAGGCCAGGGGTCTTGGGGCAGCTCCTCTGCCTCCCCCTTCGCAGGCTGGCTGACCGCAGGGTCCTCCTGAGCCTGCGGTGGGCCTCGGTGTGTGCACAGAGAGCTGACCAGCAGAAGTGGAGGGGGGCCTGCTGGGCCTCTTCAGCGTAGGTTCAGGACTGTGTGGGCAGGAACCATGGAGAGGCGGGGTAGTGACGCCAGCCTGCTGGTGTTGAGTGCTGAGTGTCTGACCCAGGTCCCAGGAGGCACTTGTGCTCAGCGCTGGGGGTCAGCTGGGGTGCTGGGAGCCTGTGGGCACCAAGGGTCTTCAGCAGGCAGTGGCAGGGTGCTCGGTCCCTGGGTGCGCCTGAGTGGACAATGCCCTACGCGTCCTCCCCGCAGACCCCAGCCTGCAATGCGAGCATGGCCAGAAGGCCGACTCCTCCCCGCACTGCTTTAAAGCTGCCTGCCCCCACTCCAGCACTCACGTTGTTTCTCCTCCAACTTGGTCTCCAGGCAGGTGAGTCCAGGGCGGAGCTCAGCTGCCGCCCTGGGGGCCCCGGTACACCCTGTGAGTGGGGTTGGGCGTCTCCCCTCCAGAGACCCCATGCTCTGCTGCTTCCTTCCATGCAAAGGCCACAGGAACGTCCCAGGGTGAAGGAGGGGGTGACCTGAGTGACCTCGGGAGGGCGTGCTCTGGAGGGGGCGTCAGGCCAGAGGCCCAGAGGCCCTCAGAGCCCCACGGAGACCCTCCCATCTCATTGGGCTCAGAGACTGTCAGCGCTCCCCTCGGGCCCTCTCTCCTCCTCTGCTCTGAAGGGAGTGACCCCAGGGAGCCCATGCACTTGGAGAAACTGGTCCTTGCTTCTGTCCTTCCCCTCATGTCTCACCTGTCCTTCCACTTCTACTCTCCTGGGGGTGGGTGGGGGGTGACAGGCCCCTGGGGTGAGCCCCAGAGTGGGCCCAGGCTGCCAGAAGCTGTGAGACTTCAGGCCCCGGGAAGCCTGCCCTCACCTGCCCCATTTCTGGAAGAGGGGCCCGCAGGCCTCCTGTGGGTGTTCCAAATTGTGCTCCAGCTGGAAAGCCTCTTTCTGAGGTTGGGTCTCTCCTACCCAACCCAGTAGGAGCAGGGGCGGGGTGGTGGCCGGTGGGGGGGTGCGGGTGGCTGTTTGGTGATTTTCTCTCCATCTGTGGATTGTCAGAGGGACCCCTGCAGACAGGCCCCGGCAAAGAGGTCTAAATATCCCTGTCTGGTACTGGTGAAAACTGGGCTGAGCCCGCCCGGCCCCCTGTGGGTGCTGGACAATCCCCTGCTCCCCTAAGTTCTGCACCCCACCCCATGGCATGCTGGAGAACGAGGCTGTGGGGCCGCAAGGCTCACTCTCCAGGACCTGCTGAACCCGCGAGTGATCAGGAATGCCCTGTCTTCCGTGTGGCCCAGAGGCCTGGCTGGGTGCAGCCCTGTTCTCCGTCTCAGGCTCCGAAGAAGAGACGGTGATCACCAGAGGTACGTGGGCTCCTGGGCAACTGCAGGCCTCTGCCCTGCACGGTGGGCTCCTGCTCATCCGGGGGCCCGGGCTCCTCCAGGCCTGGCTTTGAGCGCCCTGCTTGCCTGTGCCCCACTCCCGGCTCTGAGGGCCCTGCTTGCCTGCCCTCCGGCTCCACAGTCGCGCAGGCTGAGCTGCCTCCCATGGAAGGTGCAGGGTAGGAGGCGGTTGGTCGGAATCCCGGAATCCCGGAATCCCGAGTGCAGCAAACAGGACCGGTGCACTTCCTTGTGCAGGAGCCAACACAGAGCCAACGCCCTGGACGCCAAATCAGCCTGCGTCCCTCACAGGAGAGGGGCGGGGTCCCCGTATCTCCACATGGGCCAGTGAGGAGCCAGGGTGGGGTGTGGGCCGGGCCTCTAGACAGCATACTGGAGTCAGTTCGGTGAAGCCATGCCTGCTGCTGGCTATGCTGGGGGCTGGCTCTGGGCAACAGTGGGGTCCTGGGACGCCCCCTCCCGTGATCTGGACTCAGAAGTAACTCAGGAAATATGTCGAGTTCAGTCCTTCGAGCCAGTGACCATGGACCTTTTCTGACCATGACATCTCCAGAAACATGTGTGTGCATGTGTGTGATTACACACACATAGACTCACAGTCACATGAATACATACATATACACATCCACACATATCCACGTTCACATAAACACACACACACATACATAAATATACACTCACACGTACGTGCACATACACAGATAAGCAAGATCATAACACACACACACATACATGGAAAGGAGGGGTTAACAACAGATTCACCTTCTTCCCTCCCCTGGGGATGCCTTGGAGAAGGAGAAAAATTAGAAGAGAGGAAAAGGAACCCGCCAGGCAAACATCCTCATGAACTTGCTACTCAGAGCCTCATAGCAAACAGACCACGGGGTGTCCTTACCTTGGCCTGGTCATGTTATAATAAATACATCTGGATCTGAAGGATCTGGCCCTGGGAAGCATCAGATTCTCCCCTGAGATGACTGGCATCTGAGGGCAACATTTGTTTCAGAAGAAACACTCAGTGTTGGTGGTAGCCTCGCACACCGCCGAGCACTCCTCAACCTGGACCCCAGTGAGGGAGGCGTCAGGGTGAGCGCTCAGTCCTCGCACTGCCCTGCCTCCCATAGGAGCTGGACAGTCCAACTCCTGAACTGCCTCCAGTCAGGGCTATGATAGGATCGCTTTTGTTATGATGCCAAGAAAGTGAAAAGCAAAAGGGTTAGTTGCTCAGTCATGTCCAACTCTTTGCAATCCCATGGAATGTAGTCCGCCAGGCTCCTTTGTCCATGGCATTCTCCAAGCAAGAATCCTGGAGTGGGTTGCCATGCCCTCCTCCAGGGGATCTTCATGACCCAAGGATCAAACCCACATATTCTGTGTCTCCTGCACTGCAGGCGGATTCTTTACCGCTGAGCCACCAGGAATGTGCCTTGTTGACAAGAGAAGGGAGTGGGAAACCGAGGCCCTGGGAGCCAAGATGCCTGAACACACATCCTTGATAGAGAACAGCAGAGTCCTGAGGTAGCCATGGGGACCAGGTCCTACCAGAGGAGGAGACAGACCTGGACCCACGGAGCTGCCAGGGGACAGACAGAGGGACGTTAGGAAGTGGAGTTTATTCTCTGGCTGCTGTTAGTAGGTAAAAGTTAGCCCTTTAGACGAGCTGGGATAATGAGAAAGAGGTCCGACCAGTTTTCTACTCAACGGAAAGTCTTTTCTCTTGTGACCCATTAAACAGATGCCACTCTCTGGTAACTCAATTAAGAACTGATTACTCAAAAACCCATGCTGTGGTGGACAGCCTTGCCAGGTAACCATGGAGTCCCACAACTGTGTCATGTAAGAGCAGGCTGCTTTGGGGAGAAGTGGCGGCAGAAGAAGCTCCTTTACCGCTTTAACAGCGGGAGGGTGGAGGGGCTGTGTCAGTCCTCAGCTCCCTGCCATCCACTCGCCTCGGCCCAAAGCAGCAGCTGCCTTTTTATGCCACTTCTGGAGCCTACTGGGTCCGCTTCTACCCTCTGAGTGGTCAAATACCCCGATTTGTGAGAGTTCCCTGACATTAAACTCCCCCTGTTGAGATAACCTGGGTGATTTCTGTCTGCCCACTGGCACCGGCCCAGCCACTAAACAGACGACTCATTGGGGTGTTTGAATTTAGGAGGAAAATCACTTTCCTCATCCAGGAATCATGTGATTTCTGGTTACAAAGCAGCTGGGGAAAAAAATCTGAATGTGAAATGGGCCCTGAGCAGAACCAAACCTCAGGACTCTCAGGGGACACGGCCCAGCAGTGTTTCCAACAGACCACACGGCAGTGTTCTCAACAGACCACACCATGCTCAGGCAATATTAGAGTGGCTGCGTCTAAGGGGGAAGAGGCGTGGCCTTTGCTGAAACCAAAACTGGGACTTGGACTCCAAGGCTGCCTGAAGCGCTCGTCTGGAGCCCCTAGGAGAGCCCTCCAGCTAGATTCCTCCCCGCTTAGCAGAACCCTCAAGCTGGACCCCCCAGAGAGAGCCCTCCAGCTGGACCCTGGGGACCCTGATGTCATCCCTCTCTACTTTGCCAGCAGCCACAGCTCAGTTGCTCAGTCACCTCACAGTCCGTGCCCTAGGGGTCTCCTGCATCAGAGATTGGGTAGAGTAAACTGGGTGCTCTCCTCGATCCTCAGGGACTGAAATCAAGGTGTGGGCCACCTCCAGCTAGATTCCTCCCCGCTTAGCAGAACCCTCAAGCTGGACCCCCCAGAGAGAGCCCTCCAGCTGGACCCTGGGGACCCTGGTGTCATCCCTCTCTACTTTGCCAGCAGCCACAGCTCAGTTGCTCAGTCACCTCACAGTCCGTGCCCTAAGGGTCTCCTGCATCAGAGATTGGGTAGAGTAAACTGGGTGCTCTCCTCGATCCTCAGGGACTGAAATCAAGGTGTGGGCCAAGCTGGGCTCTTCTCTGATGCCCAGGGGTCTCATCAGGTTGGAGACAGAACTCTCTATCTTGTGGGGCTTAGGCCCGCCTTCCCTTGTTGGGGGCCACTTGAGACCCATTCCTTCCAGGTGCATCTGTCTCCCTGACACCCCTTCTGCAGGGCGCATGAGGTTCAGTGGACTCCCGCACACCTGTGCACCTTGGGGTGGGTGCCATGTCTGCAAATCCCTTCAGGGCATGGAGCCCAGTGCTCGTGTGGGTCACTGGGACAGGAATTCAACTCAGATTCCTGCTCACTTACGCGCTCTGCCTCACAGCATCACCTGGACCATCTGAGTGTGGCATACCTTGGTCCCTTGATCCAGCACACCATCCACGACTGCAGCTGCCATCTGCCTTTCCCCCCGACAACCTGCGGAGATAGCACCAGCAATGCTGGGGGCTGGGAATGCTGAGCAGCCTGGCCCGGTTCTGGGTGGCTGGGCCTGCTGAGCCCCTGCCTGTTGGGGGGCGGGCAGTGGCTGCCCCCCTGCAGTGTCAGAGCTTGGTTTCTCCCCTGGACATGCCCAGTGTGGATGAGAGGGCACTCGAGGCCTGGACAAGCCCCCCATCCCACACTCCCCACCACCTCTGGTGCACTGGGAGATCCACTGCAGCCTCCGATATAGCCAGGTTACATGGGAGTCTGCAAAAAGTACCCTGGGAGTCCACCCTCGGGGACACACCACATGGACTCCCACACTCAGTGGCAGAAACATGTACACTAGCCTGGATGGGACTGTCCCCTCCCTGCTGGAAGTTCGGGGCGGTTAGGATTCAGTCTTGGGTTACTGGGTCAGGCAGAAGTAATGTCCCTGGAAGCTCAGCATCATGAAGAAAAGGACCTGCTGTCCATAGTAGGGACACCAGAGGGAGAGCCCTTCCAGGAGACTGGCCTCTGCTGGAAACTGGCTTGGGAGGCCAGTAAGGGCCAGGGAACGAGCTAGTCAAGAGGTCACGCTGCCAACAATCAAAAGGTCATGCTGCCAACAACCACAGTGTGGGGGGCACCTCCCCCCACCCACGAGGGCTCTATGCATCCCCATCGCTGTGTCACTGTGGCACCTGGTGCCTTTAGACGGCAATGGCGAGCAGCGGTGGAGATGCAGACGTAGAGAACAGGCTTATGGACGAGGGTGGAGGGGAGGAAGGAGAGGCGGAAGCATAGACACTACCGTGTGCAAGTTAGACAGCCAATGGGGCTTTGCTGTGCGACTCAGGGTCGAACTGAGGGTCCTTAACAACTTAGAGGGGTGGGAGGTGGGAGGGAGGGTCAAGACCAAGGGGACACATGTACACCTATGGCTAATTCACGTTGCTGCATGGCCAAAATCAAACCAATATTTTAAAGCAATTATCTTTCAATTAATAATAAATTAAAAAATTTTAAAAGGTCAGTGGCCAGGCAGGGTTGGGTAGGGGTATTTACTGGACATCACTGGTCAGTGTGGGCTCTGTTATTCTCTGATGACCTGAGAAGAATATATAAAGGAAGGCCTACTCTACCATTGCTGAACCAGCTGGGCTGAACATTCCTGCCTGAAATGGGGAATCAAGTGAAGGGCTCAGGCTAGAAGGACCCTGTGCACACACAGCATACCAGTGCGGAGCTGGGACCCTGTGCACACACAGCATCAGTGTGGACCTGGGACCCTGTGCACACACACAGCATTAGTGTGGAGCTGAGACTCTATACACACACATAGCATGGGTGTGGAGCTGGGACCCCGTGCACAGACTGAGCATGAGTGCAGATCTGGGACCCTGTGCACACACACAGCACCATGCAGAGCTGGGACCCTGTACACACATAGCATGGGTGTGGAGCTGGGACCCTGTGCACACACACAGCATCAGTGTGGAGCTGGGACCCTGTGCACACACACAGAATCACTGTGGAGCTGGGACCCTGTGCACACACAGCATCAGTGCGGAGCTGGGACCCTGTGCACACACAGCATCAGTGCGGAGCTGGGACACTGTGCACACACACAGCATCAGGGCACAGCTGGAATCCTGTGCACACACTGAGCACCAGTGTTGAGCTGGGACCCTGTGCACACAGAGCATCGGTGTGGAGCTGGAACCCTGAGCACACACAGCATCATTGCAGAGCTGGGACGCTGTGCACACACACAGCATCAATGCAGAGCTGGAATCCTGTGCACACACTGAGCACCAGTGTTGAGCTGGGATCCTGTGCACACACAGCGTCAGTGCGGAGCTGGGACCCTGTGCACACACAGCATCAGTGCGGAGCTGGGACACTGTGCACACACACAGCATCAGGGCACAGCTGGAATCCTGTGCACACACTGAGCACCAGTGTTGAGCTGGGACCCTGTGCACACAGAGCATCAGTGCGGAGCTGGAACCCTGTGCACACACAGCATCATTGCAGAGCTGGGACGCTGTGCACACACACAGCATCAATGCAGAGCTGGAATCCTGTGCACACACTGAGCACCAGTGTTGAGCTGGGACCCTGTGCACACACAGCGTCAGTGCGGAGCTGGGACCTTGTGCACACACAGCATCAGTGTGGACCTGGGACCCTGTGCACACACACAGCATCAGTGCAGAATTGGGACCGTGTGCACACAGAGCATCAGTGTGGAGCTGGGACCCTGTGCACACACAGCCTTAGTGCAGAGCTGGGACACTGTGCAAACACAGAGCATCAATGCGGACCTGGGACCCTGTGCACACACAGAGAATCAGTGCGGACCTGGGACCCTGTGCACACACAGCATCAGTGCTGAGCTGGTACCCTGTGCACACACAGTGTCAGTGTGGACCTTGGACCCTGTGCACACACAGCGTCAGTATGGAGCTGGGACCCTGTGCACACACAGCATTAGTGCACAGCTGGGACCCTGTGCACACACACAGCATCAATGCAGAGCTGGAATCCTGTGCCCACACTGAGCACCAGTGTTGAGTTGGGACCCTAGCACACACAGCATCAGTGCTGAGCTGGGACCCTGTGCACACACACAGCATCTGTGCATACCTGGGACCCTGTGCAAACACTGAGCATCAGTGCTGAGCTGGGATCCTGTGCACATACACAGCATCAGTACATAGAGTATCAGTGTGGAGCTAGGACCCTGTGCATACACAGCATCAGTGTGGAGCTGGGACCCTGTGCACACACACAGCATCAGTGCAGAGCTGGGACCCTGTGGACACACTGAGCATCAGTGCTGAGCTGGGGTTCTTCTCCACTAAACATGCTGTTTCTGTCTGGATGTTTTGATCATCTTTGGGCAACTTTTAGGGCTTCCCGGATTGCTCTGTATTAAGGAATCCTCCTGCAATGCAGGAGACACACGAGACAGGTTCAAACCCTGGGTCAGG
>SJYR01000930.1:34706-50626 GCA_006410655.1 Kobus ellipsiprymnus
GCAACCCACCCCGTACTCTTGCCTGAAAAAAATCCCATGGACAGAGGAGCTTGGTGGGCTACAGTCCATGGGGTCTCAGAATTGGCAACTAATAAGAAAACCAAGCAGTCGGGAAGAAACTGTCATTCAGCTGCTCAAAGCCCCAACCCATGGGAGGCTCCAAGGACTAACAGAACCCTCCGCCCCAGTTCTTAAACCCAACATTTGAAGCAAACATTTCAAGGGACCCTCCTAGGCTCCAAGCATGGTGATTCTCATTAATCACAGAGGTCCTGTTCTATGGAGTCAGTGAGAACACAGAGTTGGCAAGTACACAACCACCGTTTCCAGGAAAACACGGGGCCACCTTTCCACCAGCCCATCAACACATAAATATCCACAAGATACATATCTGATTAGTGGTTAATTTCCAAAATAGCTACAGAACTCATACAGCTCAAAGACAAAAAACAAGTAATCCAGTTTTAAAATGGGCAGAGGACGGATGGCTAACAGATCCGTGAAAAGATGCTCAGCATCACTAACCGTCAGGGAAACGCAAATCAAAACCACAATGAGGTATCCCCTCTCACCTGTCAGAATCAGTTCAGTTCAGTTCAGTTCAGTCACTCAGTCGTGTCTGATTCTTTGTGACCCCATGAACTGCAGCACGCCAGGCCTCCCTGCCCATCACCAACTCCTGGAGTTTACTCAAACTCATCTCCATTGAGTTGGTGATCCCATCCAACCATCCCATCCTGTCGTCCCTTTCTCCTCCTGCCTTCAATCTTTCCCAGCATCAGCGTCTTTTCAAATGAGTCAGTTCTTTGCATCAGGTAGCCAAAGTATTGGAGTTTCAGTTTAAACATCAGTCCTTCCAATGAACACCCAGGACTGTTCTCCTTTAGGATGGACTGGTTGTATCTCCCTGCAGTCCAAGGGACTCTCAAGAGTCTTCTCCAACACCACAGTTCAAGAGCATCAATTCTTCAGCACTCAGCTTTCTTTACAGTCCAACTCTCACATCCATACATAACTACTGGAAAAACCCTAGCCTTGACTCTTCGGACCTTTGTCGGCAAAGTAATGTCTCTGCTTTTTAACATGCTCTCTAGGTTGGCCATAATGTTCCTTCCAAGGAGTAAGCCTCTTTTAATTTTATGGCTGCAGTCACCATCTAGTGATTTTGGAGCCCCAGAAAATAAAGTCTATCACTGTTTCCACTGTTTCCCCATCTGTGTGCCTTGAAGTGATGGGACCAGATGCCATGATCTTTGTTTTCTGAATGTTGAGCTTTAAGCCAACTTTTTCACTCTTCTCTTTCACTTTCATCAAGAGGCTCTTTAGTCCCTCTTCACCTTCTGCCATAAGGGTGGTGTCATCTGCATATCTGAGGTTATTGATATTTCTCCTGGCAATCTTGATTCCAGCTTGTGCTTCATCCAGCCCAGCATTTCTCATGATGTACTCTGCATATAAGTTAAATAAGCAAAATAGCCATCGTCAAAAAGAGCAGATAACAAGTGTTGACCAAGATGCAGAGAAAATGGAACCCCTGTGCACTCTTGGTGGGAAATAACTTGGTGCAGCCACTGTGGAAAACAGTATGGCATTTCCTCAAAAAATTAAAAATAGAACTACAGTATGATACAGAAATTCCAAAAGAAATAAATATCCCTATGTCAAAGAGATCTGCACCCCACGTCCATAGCAGCGAGATTTACAATAGCCAAGTCATGGAAGCAACCTAGCATCTGTCAACAGACAAATAAATAGAAAAGATATGACAACATGGATGGATCCTGAGGGTTTTGTGCAAAGTGAAATGTCAGGCAGAGAAAAACAAATACTGTATGATCTCACTTACATGTGAAACAAAAAGCACCAGACTCGTAGATACAGGGAACAGACTGGTGGTTGCCAGAGGCAGGTCATAGAAGGTGGAGGAATGGGTGAAGGTAGCCCAAAGGTAGAAGATTCTGGTTATAAGATAAGGAAGTCCTGGGTTACAATGTGCAGCACAATGACTGGAGTTAACATTGCATCATGTAATTGCTAAGAAAATAGAGCTTAAAATTTCTCAACATTAGGGAAAAATAATTTTTAACTATGTGAGGTGATGGATATTAACTAAACTTACCATGGTCACCAGTTCACAATGTATAGACATATCAAATCATTATGTTATACACAGTAAATTCAATGCTCTCTGTCTGTCAGTCATATCTCAGTGAAACTGGGAAAGAAACATAGCCTTGATTTATGTGTGTTCCTGTTTAAAGACATCATATTTAATATATAATGTTGATTCATGCGCCTTGAACTCATGGTCATCAGCACTGGGGCTCACACCTGAACAACACACATGTTTTCTCTGTACGGCACATCCTTGCCTTCTGATGCTCAGGACACTAGACAGCACTTCAGCTCCATCCCTGGGGGCCACTTTAAACAGCATGATCACCAACAAAAAGCACAAAAACCCCAAAGCAACCTGCCACCAGACAGACCAGGAAACAAGAAAGCAGAGCCTCCTCCTTTCAGACTCCATCAGGGACAGGCATGTTGGTGGCTCAAGTCTTCTGCTGCTCTCCAGATATCTTCAAACATCTGAGGAAGCATGGCGGCTGTTGATTTGAGTTACAAATAGACGTTAGCTAGTAGGCAAATTCACACGTACAGAATCTGAGTAAGAGGATCAACTGTAAGTAAATCTCAATGGGCACGAACGGTGGTCTCTTGGTACCCAAAGTGCTTTTCATGAACACCAACCGCCAGGCACCAAAGGAGCTAAGAGAATTGCTGTTTGGAATAACCAAAATCTAACAAAAGGTTAGATTCATTGGAAGGACTGATGCTGAAGCTGAAACTCCAATACTCTGGCCACCTGATGCGAAGAACTGACTCACTGGAAAGGACCCTGATGCTGGGAAAGATTGAAGGCAGGAGGAGAAGAGGATGACAGAGGGTGAGATGGTTGGATGGCATCACTGGCTTGAACTCGATGGACATGAGTTTGAGCAAGCTCCAGGAGTTGATGATGGTCAGGGAGGCCTGGTATGCTGCAGTCCATGGGGTCCCAAAGAGTCAGACATGACTGAATGACTGAACAGAACAAAAGGTTAGGAAGAAGTACCAAAATTAAAATCCTAATTTCTGATCATTTAATTTGCAGCCCTTCTTTCTGGTCTAGTCATAAGCCTGCAGGCTCATCAGCTGTCCCCAGCTGAGACTTCTCTTGAATCAAGACATCCACCCATCGTTTCCATGTCCAGCGCCAAAGTGCTTCTCCCTTCCTCCCCCCAGGTCACCTCTGCCACCCCCAACCCCTGGTCAGCACCTGCTCTCACCTGTATGCCGGCATGGGCTCCCTGGGGCTCCTTTCCATCGTGTTTGCCCCTCCACTGCACCCTCCCCTCCAGAGTCTGAGTGGGTTGGTCCAGGAGGGAGGCAGTGGGCTCTGTGTGAAGGCTGCTCCATCACATCACAGAAACATAAGGCAGCGTAAAGCTCACTTAGCAGTTTCAACACCAGCGTGTCTCAAGGACACATTCCTTTCAACCACCAACTGCTTCACAGCCACAGAAATCTGAACTCTCTGCAGACCCCCAGAGTCCACGGCTGCTCCCAACAGCCGCCTGCCACCTTGCTGCCAGTCCTCCCAGTCCCCAAGGCAGGTGCACAGCCCCCGGGTTAGCAGGAGCACCCTGATCCTAGGTGAGAAGCTGAGGGCTGACTGGTAGTGGAAGGGACACAGCACAGAACAGGCGCACTGGGTCCCCAAAGGAACCTCAGAGTGTGACCCCATTTGGAAACAAGGTCTTTGCAGGGGCAATTAAGATAAGAATGGAGGTGAGACCACGCTGGCTGATAGAGAGAAGATGTGCATGCTAAGTCACTTCATTCATGTCCGACTCTTTTCAACACCGTGGATTGTAGCCTGACAGGCTCCTCTTTCTGTGGGATTCTCCAGGCAAGAAAACTGGAGTGGATTGCCATGCCCTCCTCCAGGTTATCTTCCAACCCAAGGATTGAACCCATGTCTCCTGTGCCTCCTGCATTGCAGGCAGATTCTTTACCCACTGAGCCACCTGGGAAGCCCAGATAGATGATAGGTTATTGATAGATAATAGATAAGTGACAAGTAGATAGATGATGATGGTAAATAGATAGAAAATAATGATGATAAAGATGGCTAGATATTTGATAGATGATATAAAGTGTCATTGTCTATAAAACAATGTTTTCTATTATATCTGTATAAAACAATGGTATAAAGGAATGTATGTGCAAGTATCAGCTTTCTGTGATATAGTGCGAACAGGCATCCAAGTTGGTTTGTGACACTTGCTCATTCACAGCAGCTGCTGTATCATATCCCTTCCTGTGACCTGTGACCCCACCACACCTCATCAACCCACTCTCCTGTGGGTGGGCATTTGGGCTGCTCCAGGATTTCTGCTCCTGTGAATGGTATGACCATACACATCCTCCTGGTACACACACTGACATTTCACTGCATGATGTGCCAGAAGGAAATGGCTTGGCCATGGTAGGCAGAATATTCAGCTCCAAGAATACAACAGGCTGCGTTCTGCAGTGGCCATTCCAGAATGCCTCCAACCTACGAGCTATGAGAGGCCCGGGTGGTGTACATGGGCTTCCTTGGGGCATTGTCAGACTGAGAGTCTGTTAATCCGAGGCTAGGATTCTGCGTCTGAAACTCGAATCTGCCTGGCAACGGTGGAAGCAGGACCTCTGCCTATATGCAGGTGCCTTGACACCAGTGCATGTCTTTGGAGGTCTCAGGACTTTCCTTGGCCTGGCAAACCTCCGCAAAGTAGAAACAGAACGCTCGACTTGAGCGGGAGGGCTCTGCAAAAAGACTCAGGGGATTTGAGGCATGGTAACCATGGTGACTACTGCAGGGAACACTGGGGGACATTCACCAAACAACCACTTGATTTCTGATTAGCTAATCTCAGTCTTCTTCCCAGCTGTGCTCCCTCAAATGGACCAGCCCTCCCCCTGGGGCCTCCCCGGGATCAAGACCCCATGTCACCTCAGGAAGGCAATGTCTTTCTGTCCATCTTGAAGTCTGTCTGTCTTGTTGCCTAGCTGGGCCACATGCTGCCCAGGGCCCTGTGCTCTGGGGGGGAGAGAGCAGGGAGCCGCGGGCTTTCCTCTCAGCCCAGGGAGATCCAGGCAGTGGGTTGGTGGGCATGCTGACCCTGGGCTGCAGCCCAAGGAGAACTCGCTCCACCAGGTACGGCTGCTCCCCAGCACGTTCAAGAAGCCCTCTTCTCATCATCCGTGATTCTTAACGTGTCTGACTACTTACTACTCTTCATCCCTCACTCACTCATTTTTATTTTACTCATTCATTCAGCAAAATCGTGCATGCTTGCATGCTAAGTTGCTTCAGTCATGTCCAACTCTTTGCAACCCTATGGACTGTAGCCCACCAGGCTCCTCTGTCCATGGCTGGCTCTCAAAGTCAGTCCCAGCTGGTGGTGAGGAAGATCCAGACCCTCTCTGCAGCCCTCACCAACCCCCTCCTCCCTTGGTCAGTTCATTGTGGCAGTTCCTCTCTGCATGTCTTAGGGACAAATGCATAAACCAACAGAGAGAATGGATGAGTGAAGGGCTCTCTGAATGTATGAACTCTGCCATTGACTGCAGAGTTCGGCTGGTGGGAGTTGGGTTGGCTCCATCCTTCAGGTAGGAGGGACGACCACACGTGTCAGTGACAAAGGCCCAGGAATGCCAGCCCTGGGGCTGGTTCCCCAGAGATGCTTGCTGGTGACCTATGGAGGCATTGGAACGGAGCGCACGGAGGGACAGCCTCCGCCTGCGAGAGCTGACGCCCAAGGCAAGCTGGGGTCTAGGTGCAGTGCACCACAGGAAGGAGCAGAGGCCCCTCCCTACTGGGGTCTGGGCGCAGTGCACCATGGGAAGGAGCAGAGGCCCCTCCCCACTGGAAACACCTGCCGGGCTCCTCCTCAGGGCAAAAAATGCGGGGAGAAGAGGGCCCTGGTTTTGCATAAAGACAATTGTCAGTGACAAAGGCCCAGGAAGGCCAGCCCTGGGGCTGGTTCCCCAGAGACGCTTGCTGGTGACCTATCGAGGCATTGGAACGGAGCGCACGGAGGGACAGCCTCCGCCTGCGAGAGCTGACGCCCAAGGCAAGCTGGGGTCTAGGAGCAGTGCACCACAGGAAGGAGCAGAGGCCCCTCCCCACTGGGGTCTGGGCGCAGTGCACCACAGGAAGGAGCAGAGGCCCCTCCCCACTGGAAACACCTGCCGGGCTCCTCCTCAGGGCGAAAATGCGGGGAGAAGAGGGCCCTGGTTTTGCATAAAGACACCTTGGGGACTTCCCTGGTCGAGGACCTGCACTTTCAATGCAGGGGACATGGAATCAATCCCTGATGGAGGAACTAAGATCCCACATGTCTCAGGGCAACTGAGCCCTCACAGGGCAACTACCAAGCCTGCGCTCTAGCGCCTGCGTGCCCATACACCACAGCAAGCCCACGCGCCTGAACGAAGACCCAGCACAGCCCAAAAAAGGCACCTTGGGTGGACCCAGAGGAGCACGGGGCAGACAATTCTCGCCTGTGTCATTGACCGAATATATTAGTTATGGAGGAGCCCCTCACCTAATTCTCAGGACTTCGGGCCGGGTGCCCCTCCCTGTCCCATGCTGCCCCTCCGGGAAGGGTACGGAACCCCCTGGCACCCTCCGCAGGGGCAGGGCCCGGACTGTCTCACCTGTCTTACTCCCAGCTCTATCCTCGAGGCCTACAGTGTAGCACCTGGCTCCCAAAAAGTAGTGTAATGAATAAATAAGCACGTGAAACCTCAACTCACCCTCTAAGCTCCTCTGGTGGGCACCCACAGCTTATCATGGGGTGAGGGTGGTGCAGATTCCTGGGGCACTTGACATCAGGATTTCTCGGCACAGGGCCTGGGCTGCGTTGGAACCCTCACCTGAAGGAATCCTGCTGGAGTTTTAGAACTGGTGCACAGAGCACCAGGGGAGGCTTCTCGCATCCACCTTGCTTCCTTACCTGCCTTGGTGGTGGGGCTGGAGGCGAGGGGGCGGGCACTACTGTCCTCCCACCAGGAGAAGCAGGAAGAGCTGGGGGCTCTGCCCAGCTCAGCTCTAACCACCGCCGCTTACCAACACCTGGCGCATGTAGGGCTGCACCGCTAGCTGTCCCCTGGGCCCCCAGGAGGGAGCAGGAGACAGAGGCACCCAGGTTGGGGTGTTGGAAGGCTTGGGGAGAAACAAGATCCCGATGGGATCAGAGGCGCCTGCTGGGAGCACAGGCCAGGAGGAGGGGTGTACCAGGAAGTACACTTTGCCTAAGAGCCTGAAGTCTGGAAGGGGCTTGGATGGAAGAGAAGAGGGATCGGGCAAGCCTTGAGCCCTGAGGGAACTGAGGGGATAGTTCACTGTCCCACATCTCCACACTTCCACCACTAGCATTCTCCCAGCAGGGACAGAAGGGCCTGAAGCCTGACTTCTAGGCTCAGCCCCTCCTCCACTTACAACTCTCCAGCGAGCTGAGTGTGTCCCCATCTCACAGACACAGAAACGGGCTCAGAAGGGAAACAGAACTTGGCCAAAATCACACAGCAAGAAGGTGTCAGAAGAGACACCTGGGTCCAGGCATTTCCTGCACATTCGGTGACATCAGCATCTTACCTCTTCCAGGTCTGCTTCCTAGGTGTCAAGTGGGCATAGGAAGACCTATACTTGAGCCGCTATCAAGCGCGAGTGGGGAGGAGATGGACAGATACTCTGAGGGACAGACCCAGCAGGCAGGGACTGGGAGGGTGGCTCAGAGCACCGGCCACCCTGCAACTCCCCTGGGCCAGTGCCAAAGACCCCCCCAGACCCATCGAGAGGGCGCTGGGAAAATGGGCCCCCAGGAGCAGTCTGCTCCAGAGCACGGGTGGTGGGAAATTGCCCGTCTGTTCCACGAGGCTACCAAAATCCTGAGCTCACCTCCGACAAAGGTATCCCAAGGCAAAGTAGTCACCAGTCTCAATCATGACTCTGGTGCAACCATCACACAACACAACTGCTGGTGATTTGAAGCCAGCAGAGGTTTAAAAGGACATTATGCCGTGACCACTGGGGTTTGTTTGTGCCACAAGCACCATCAGGACATGGAATGAGAGAACCCGCTGTATTAACTACCAGTTAAATGAGGAAACGCAAGGTGATAACAATAGATGGTGAAGGGTATTTCTTTTCAACTCATCAGACATTCCCAATAAAGAAATCTAATTGAAATATGAATAAATAAAGGATCTAAGCTGAATAAAGACAGATTATCAAATCCAAAAGCAAACATCAACTCAGAGTGCAACAGGGAAGATCTTCCATTAACACAGAGGCCCTGGATCACTGCTACTATTCAACTATGCTTTGCGGACCCCAGCTAATGCAATAGAAACTAAAATTAAATAAGCAATGAAAATATTGGGAAAACACAGCCAAATGGTCTTCATTTGTAGATTATCTGATTGTATGTATGTATCATGCCTTGAAAGTTTAAGAGATTCTGATAAGAATAGAATTTAGGGAGATACGCATTGGAAAGTAGCCTCTTTCCCTTCCCCTGGTTGCCTGACACCCTCTGCACCAACTTGATAGTCCCTGCGTTGTGAACCCCACTTGTCTGGAGTCCAGAAGCCTCATTCTGCAGCTCCCAGCCCCTCAGGAGTCTCTGCGTGACCTTGGTTCTTCTGGGGGATGCCTCCAGACAACACCCACAGACAGCTCCACTGGGGTGAGGGGCAGTTCCCAGCCCACCCACTCTGCCGCTGAGAGAGGCTCCCCACGTCCCCCCAGCAGAGTCCCTGCTGAGGCCCCTCCAACTCAGGGAGACTCTGCCCAATACACTAGAGGGTGTGAGCACAGGCCAGCCTCAGGAGAATGAGGGGCAAACTTGAATCTGTAACAATTACTCTCTCGAGACCCGTCTTACCAGGTGGTGGAAACCTACCTGTCTTGGCCCACCTTCTTTCCCTGGGCTGTGCCCAGTGGGGGTGGTGGACGCGTTGGCTACAGTGCCCCTCAGCTCGACCCGGCCTCACATAGCCACGAAGGCGCTTGGGCTGCACGAGTCTCGCACCTCTAGTCTCCAGGCCTTGCCTCCAGCACTTGCCCAGCTGGCAGGTGGGAGTTTGCATGTGGCCACCTGCTGCCCCCTCACCCGCCTATCTTGCTCCAAGGCCCCACCCTTCAGGAGCTTCTCTCTGTGACCCAGACAACCCTCCACTCCTTCCAAGCCCCTCCACCCAGGGGCACCACTGCCTCACCTTCAAGAGTTTCCCCCAGCACCGAGCCTGGAAGGGTTTTGAGGGGCTTCTCCCTAGACTTGCTCGGTTTTGACATCTCTCTCTGAGAGGCCCATGGCGCGGTGGGTGGAGGATTTGGGAAACACGGAGGCCAGCCTTCTGAGGGCTCCTGCAGATCCCTCAACACCTTCCCTCGTCATCCTGCTGGAGTGGGGGACTTGTGGGGGCTGAGTACTTCTGGAATAAACACCATGAAGGAAATGGAAAACAACACCTCACTACACGAAAAATGACCTTAAAGGAAAATGGAGGGAATCAAATCCCACTTCCAACACCACAAAAACTACAGATTACTCAGCAGTAAATATATCAAGGAAGATACAAGAGCCACATGAAGAAAATGATGCATTTGTACGGAGGTCCTAAATACACGGTGAGATACGTGGAGTTTCTGAGTGGCAGGACTTCCAACAGTGAAGAACGCTCCCTTCCCCAGCTTCGAACCGAAATGAGTGAAAGTCCAGTCAAAACCCCCAGGAGGGTGTGGGACTAGACGAGTGGGCTCTAAAACTCATCTGTAAGAATGAACTGTAAGAAGTGGCAAGAGTCTTTTAAAAGAAGAGAAACCAGGCTCTTGCCTCACCAATTATTGAAACTAGGCAATAGTCAAGCAGCTTGGTGGGATCCAAAGTGGGAGGAGGCCCCCAGGCGGGGAGGGGCTCCCCTGCCATTTGGGTGCAGGCCCGAAACACACATACCTGTTATCCACCTGGTGCTTAAGTCACCAGGGAAAGACGGCTTATTCAAAAAATGGCATTGAGCAAAACGACACGTTTGGAAGTCCCTGCCTCCTGTTACACTCTAAACTCCAGGACTGGATATCCAAATGTGGTGGCCACATCTGTAACAATATTACAAGAAAGAGATTACGCAGAGATTATTTTCCTCAGGAAAGGGTAGAAGACATGTTCGTAAGACCTGAAACCCAGAAACCATAAAACAGCAATTAGATTCGGCCACACAAAACTTGAGATGCATACGTACAACGAAGACATCCAAAAGGAAAATGCAAGGAAATATTTGCAAAACACACACCATGGGAAAGACTGTTTCCTTGACACACACACATGAGTCTGACAAGTCACAGGAAAAGACAAAGTCACAATAGTAAGAGGGGCTATTGCACAATCACAGAAGAAACACAGGAGCTGACAGATGCTTAGGACATCCAACCTCACTAGTAACTTCTTTTCAACATCTACTTAGTTGGCTGCATGCAGTCTTAGCTGTGGCAGGTGGAATCTTTTTAGTTGTGGCATGCCAGCTCTTAATGTGGGATCTAACTCCCGGACCAGGGGTCAAAACCAGGCACTGGCAGCATGGAGTCTTAGCCACTGGACCACCAGGGAAGTCCACTAATGACTTCAGTGGTGCTCAGAGTAAGGTTCTTAAAAGTCCTAAAGTTGAATGGCACCTCTGTGAGGGATGCGGATGGAGTTGGTGTGACTATGACTTAACGTGGCCCTTTCTGAGGCACCTATTTCATTGGTAGGTCAATGTCCTCTCCAGCTCAGCTGTCCTCGTCTTGGTATCAATGTGACAGAAATAATCACCTGACCCCATAGGATATGGGGACTAGCACAGTCAGGGCAGTGCCTGCGTGCCCTGTCACTTCAGTTGTATCTAACTCTTTGCAACCCTTTGGACAGTAGCCCACCAGGCTCCTCTACCCATGGGATTCTCCAGGCAAGAATCCGGAGTGGGTTGCCACGCCCTCCTCCAGGGGATCTTCCCAACCCAGGGATCAAACCAGCATCTCCTGCACTGAAAGTGGATTCTTTACCCACTGAGCCACCAGAGAACCCTGGTCACTGCAATACTTCTGGTAAAAACCACTGAGGGGACCCCTGTACCCTCCAACAAGGGGAGGCTGAATGAGTCCTGGCCCGCTGGTCTAGGGGATACTCAGCCGCTGACACTGAAAGAGAAAGTTCCATCTAGACCTCCTGACCCAGGAAGGTGTCCTTGATGAACTGTCCAGAAGAGGAGTCCGTGGTACCCTGGTGAGGGACTCAATTCCTAGATATGTTGATAAGAAGTCCAGTGTCCCTGAGAAGGAGAAAGGGGTCTGGGGCTCTCAAAGAGAAAGGGAGAACCTTTTTTTTTATTTGCTTTGTTTAGTCAATATAACAAAGTATCTTGCTCAAGGACATGTTTTTCCTTAACAAGAACCTTCTGACTAACCTTACAATCTTAAGACTTATATTGTGGGAGTGGGTCTGGGAAGACCTTTCTATTGTTAGTTCTAATCTTGTTAATTTAAGATGTTTGTTGTGGGAGTGGGTCTGGTAAAAGAATATAGTGTGTTAGTTGCTCAGTTGTGTGACCCCATGGACTGTACCCTGCCAGGCTCCTTAGTCCATGGAATTCTCCAGGCAAGAGTACTGGAGTGGGTTGCTATTTCCTTCTCCAAAAGTATATGAGGCCTTGATAAGACTAGTGAGTTTGGGCACCCTTCTGATGTCTATGTCAGAAGCTTTGTCTGTCCCTTTTTAAACTTTAATAAAAGTCTGCTACACAAAAGCTCTTAAGTGATCAAGCCTGGTCTCTGGTCCTGAAGCTAAATCTTCTACTTCGGAGATCACAAATCTGACATCATTCACCATAAGCTATCACTGGCTGATCAACACGTGTGTGCGCTTGCCCCAGGGCCAAGCCGGCACACCGGCTGCGGGCTTCGATCCTTCTGAGAGCTCACAAAGGTGGGGGCTACTGAGAAGCCCTCAGAGGTCGGGGCACAAGCTCAGGTTCGTTTGCGTGGAAACAGGAGCTGAGGTGTCGAGGCCAGGTTGTCTGGGCCGCAGTGCCCTCCCTCTAAGCCGCCTGTCCACTCAGAATCGCGCATCTTCAATAAAAGACCTGGGAGAATTTTATGGCTTTTTGTGTTTTAAACACTTCCCTCAAATAACAAATTCAGCAAAGACTAGGTAGAGGTTGGTTTGAACCCATGCCCCTGGGGTGGTCCGTCCACATCCTCCCAACACCTCCAGACGTCCCATTGCTCCAGATGGCCTGGCTCCAGCTCCCAGCCTCCCCCAAACCCCAAGGTTCTCTGCCTGCTTCCCCTGAACCAGCCACGTCTGCCAGGTCACCCGCCAGCAGCACCCAGTCCCAAGGGTCCCAAAAGCAGCAGACGCACTCAGTGGGTAGCACACTTTACTGAGGTTTGGGGGAGGGGTACATCGCAGAGCAGCAGAGCAAACTTAAAACCGAGTGGGAGACACCCTCCGACAAGCTCCTCGGCTGTCTCCACCAGCAGGAAGTTGACACCAACCAGTATCCACCGACCCTACTCTCCCGGGACCTCCAGACCCCTCTCCGTCATGCTTGCAGAGAAGCCCAGGGAGGAAGGCCAGGGCCAGCCCTGGGGAGAGATCATTCATTCATCACTATCATTCATTCCAGATGGTGCAGGACCCAGGAGTGATCACGGGCTGGGTCAGCCACAGAGGGATGAAGAGGAACTGGCCAAGGACCAAACCCCAGAGAAAGCCTGGAGTGGCTCGGAGCCTCACGTGGTGAGCCTGGGCCACAAGATAACTCACGTGGCCAAGGGGTGCAGAGGCCGGCTGGACTCAGGGGTGCAGGGACGAACAGAGGGCCCACTGCTGGAGCAGAGAAGGCTGGGAGAAGCCGCACTCTCGGGTCAACCTCCAGGGGCCCTCCCTGCCTCCTCCCACCTAAAGCACCCAGTCCCTTCGTGCCATCCCGCAGACCCTGGTTGGGGGACTGGCCTTCCAGACCCTACCTGTGGCAGCACCTGACTCAGAGTGGGAATGTGAGTGTGCCTAGTTCTGTGGCAGACTCCCGGCACGTGAGCCTGAAATGGCCCTGACGGCTCTTGGGGAGCGGACTACCCCCAGCGGGAAAGGGCAAGTGGAGACCCGCACACAGGGCCGTGTCTGTGTGCTCTCGTCTGCACACACACCTGGACCTGTGTGGTTTCCCTGTGCTGGGGCACACCGATTCAGGAGCTGCTGTGCCACGAATGCATCAGTGTGGGAGTGCGTGGGGGGCATGAGTGTGGTGTGGTGGGGACTGTGCCCTCAGTGGGCATGGGTATGGGTCTGGTGTGTCCATCTCCCTAGTGTGTGCATACACGGTTGCAAGGCCTCACCCTCAGGCCCACCCTATGACCTTGCTCAGCCCAACACTCACCGCCCCTCAGGCTGTTCCCAAACCTTTCCAGGCCCACAGTCCCCTGGCAACCCCCAGAGGACCCATGCCACCCTCCCTGCGCCAGCTCACCTGCACTTTCTCTGCCAGGAACCCCTCCCTCCCCCAAATCCCCACCCAGGCTCAGACCCGGGTCTCCAGGCTCAGAAGTGATTTTATTTCTCTGCAGATATCCTCACAGCCAACCCCTCAGGGACTCAGGGGCCCAGCCTCCTGCCGGATGCCTGGTCCCTGGAGATGTCCTGTGGCTGCAAGTTGGAGCTGGTGGGGAGACAGGGCGTTCTCACAGCTGGGGCGGGCGGGAGCCACAGGCCACGGAGCGGAGCCAAGGCTGCCCCCAGTGCCAGCCAGGCCGGGCTGGGGAGGGGGCAGCCACGGGCACAGGTGTGGGGGGACAAGCTCGGAAGCCCTGCGGTGGGGAGGGGGCCTCAGGGTCCAGCCCAGAGGAGGGCAGGCCCCAGGCTGAGCAGGAGCCCCCCGGCCAGGGCCCAGGGGCTGCGCCCCGCCTGTGCCACCCCATTGCACAAATCCTTCTCACAGCAGTCCACGTCCACCTTCAAGATCCCAGAGTTAATGAAGCCCATCAGATAGTCTGAGAAAAAGTGCCGCTTCACAAAATCACAGGACGAGGCACACATCTTGTTCACGGAATGATCCTTCCTGCCTGGGGATGAAGACGGGGAGCCTGGGATTGGAGCCCCACAAGGCTCTCGGTCTCGTGTCCAGGACCCAGCCCAGGGACCCTCCAGGTCAGCTCAGGACCCCAGAACAACACAACTGAGGCTTCAACCCACCCATGCTGTCCCCCAGCTCCGCAGAAAGAGTCAGAGAGAGTCAGGTACCTGCTGACTGTCACACAGCAGGGTAGGGTCGTGCCCCCAGACACACGCCATTGTCTGAGGCCAGAGGAACTCCAATGACACCACCGACCCCCACCCCCCAGCCTGGAGCCTGACTTACTGCTGCTGGGATCTGTGATCCAGACAGTGGCACACACCGTGTCTGACGGATGGCACTGCTTCGGGGTGCAGTGGCTGGAGTTGGTGGTCAGCGTGCAGTCCTGGCACCACAGGCCATGAGCTGGGCAGGGCACGGGGAGGAGGATGACTAGAGGAACCGGGGTTCAGGCCAGCCAGCCCCCTGCATCCTCCCCACCTGCCTCGTTGCAGGTCCTAGGAGAGCCGCGTGGCTGTAGGAGGCCAGGCACCCCCTGACCAGGAGTGACCAGGCCAAACTGGCACCTGGAGGACAGGCTGGGAAAAACCTGTGTGTCTTTCGGCAGGTTGGGGTGAGGGTGATGCTGCTGGGACTCTGGAAGCCCCTCTGCACCCCCAGGCCCCACACATACCCACAGTGCACACGCACAGAGTCACACGCATCACACCTGTGGTGCCCTCCTGCACACTCCTTTCCCCCCGCCCGGTTCCCATCCCCCAGAATCCAGTTGGTTCCATCGAGGAAGGTCAGACAGGACTTGATGGGGAGCCAGAGGGGCTCCGAGACGAGCTTGTCCAGGAACGCCGGCGCCAAGCCAAGGCATCCACGCGGGGCCAGCCCGCCGGACCAAGGCCCAGGAGGAAGAGCACCCCCGCCCTGGGAGCCAGAAGAGACCCACGTGGCTGTAGCCGGGGCAGCCCGAGCAGGGGGTCACACTGCGAGGGCCGGGCTGGGGTCGCAGAGGTGTGAGAGGGGGTGTGAGATTGATGGGCATCGTAGGAGAATGGCCGCCCCACACCTGGTTCTCTCCGGAGCTGTCTCGCACAGACTCTCAGGTGACCTGGACTCCTCCCCCCCGCGCCAGCGGCCCCCAGACTTACCGGGGGCCGAGCACAGCAGAGCGGCCAGCAGCACCAGGCCGAGGCCCCTCATGGCTGCAGGCAACATGCTCCAGGCGGGCCTCGGGAAGGGGCGGGGGCTGCGGGCGGGGGTCGTCTGGGACACCGGCCTGGCAGGGGGAAGCCTCGATCAGGAAGGAGACCAAGCCCCTGGCCCAGCTCGAAGGGCCCTCCCCTTTTCTGGCATCCTAAGGCAACCTCCCGGCCGGAATCCAGAGCTTGGGGTCGCCCGGGAGCTCCAAAGCCCCGCCCCCAGCCCATCCGCGAGAGCATCCACCATGGCTGCACCCCCTCCGGGGAGAAGAGGCCTGCCCTCTCGCTCGGGGGCAGCCCGAAATGCCCCCTTCTGGCGCTCCGCACCTGTGGGATGAGGGGTGGGGAGGTGGGGGTGGTCAGGAGGCGCGTCTTGTCTCTGGGGAGCCGTAGGTGTGTCCGGAGAGGAAAGGGCCGGACGAGGTGCGAGTGGACAGTACCTGCTGGCGGGGGAGGGATGCGCGCTACCCCCACCCCCACCTCTGGGCCGGGGGCCCAGGAACCCGACGCTGAGCCTCCTCC
>SJYR01000930.1:57684-70620 GCA_006410655.1 Kobus ellipsiprymnus
TCTCCAAAGAAGACATACAGATGGCTAACAAACACATGAAAAGATGCTCAACATCACTCACTATCAGAGAAATGCAAATCAAAACCACAATGAGGTACCATCTCATGCCAGTCAGAATGGCTGCTATCCAAAAGTCTATAAGCAATAAATGCTGGAGAGGGTGTGGAGAAAAGGGAACCCTCTTACACTGTTGGTGGGAATACAAACTAGTACAGCCACTATGGAGAACAGTATGGAGATTCCTTAAAAAACTGGAAATAGAATTCCCATATGACCCAGCAATCCCACTACTGGGCACACACACCAAGGAAACCAGGATTGAAAGAGACACATGTACCCCAAAGTTCATTGCAGCACTGTTTATAATAGCCAGAACATGGAAGCAACCTAGACGGCCATCAGCAGACAAATGGATAAGAAAGCTGTGGTACATATACACAATGGAATATTGCTCAGCCATTAAAAAGAACACATTTGAATCAGTTCTAATAAGGTGGATGAAACTGGAGCCTATTATACAGAGTGAAGTAACTCAGAAAGAAAAATACCAATAAAGTATACTAATGAATATATATGGAATTTAGAAAGATGGTAATGATGACCCTATATGTGAGACAGCAAAAGAGACACAGATGTAAAGAACAGTCTTTTGGACTCTGTGGGAGAGGGCGAAGGTGGGATGATCTGAGAGAATAGCACTGTAACATGTATAATATCATATGTGAAATAGATCACCAGTCCAGGTTCGATTCATGAGACAGGGTGCTCAGGGCCAGTGAACTGGGATGACCCTGAGAGATGGGAGGGGGAGGGAAGTGGTAGGAGGGCTCAGGATGGGGAACACATGTACACCCATGGCTGATTCATGTCAATGTATGGCAGAAACCACTGCTGCTGTTGCTGCTGCTAAGTCGCTTCAGTTGCGTCCAACTTAATATTGTAAAGTAATTAGCCTCCAATTAAAATAAATAAATTAACTTACCAAAAAAATGAGGGAAAATAAAGGAAGAACCAAGAGACAGAAGAGAGGGGAGCTAGAAGCAGAGGAGAGCAGAAGAATGCCTGGGGCTGGGAGGCAGGAGTGCTGGAGAGGCCACAGCAGAGAAAGGGGCATCCAGAGGGCGGGCGACACTGGGCAGAGTGTGGGTAGGTTGCCAGTCTGGATGTGGCAACCTCATGGCCCTCGCCCTGAGAGGCCTGGCTTCTCATAAACATGTGGGGTGAGGAATCGGAAGGTGCAGAGGCAGGGGCACTGACAAGCACCGTGGATGGGGGGTCCACCACAGGCAGCCCTGAAGCAGGTGCTGCACGCTAGGGACCCTGGTGGGGCTGGGGCAGGGGGCAATGGGAGGTGAGACTCTCCGGGGTCAATGTGGACGGGCTGAGAGTGTCCAAGGATGAGAGAAAATTGACCTGGGGTGTGGACGTGTGGAGGCGGGTGGGGGCAGGATGAACAAATGGAGGGTAGGCGCCTGCAGTCAACAGGGGGCTCCTCCACCACAGTGCATCTCCTCACAGGGTCCTGGGGTACAGGCAAGTGGGTCCCCTAAGACCGCCCGGAGCCTGCTCCCTCTGACTGGCCCACCCCTGCCCGCCTGCTTCTTTTTTTTTTTTTTTTTCACTTGTCAAACATCTTTAGAATGTTTTTTATTATTGAAAATTTCAAACATATGGAAGAGCAGAAAAAGAAATGGTATCATGAACACTCATATCCACCACCTAGATTAGGCTTCCCTGATGGCTCAGAGGTTAAAGCATCTGTCTGGAATGCAGGAGACCTGGGTTCAATCCCTGAGTCGGGAAGCTCCCCTGGAGAAGGAAATGNAAAAGAAATGGTATCATGAACACTCATATCCACCACCTAGATTAGGCTTCCCTGATGGCTCAGAGGTTAAAGCATCTGTCTGGAATGCAGGAGACCTGGGTTCAATCCCTGAGTCGGGAAGCTCCCCTGGAGAAGGAAATGGCAACCCACTCCAGTACTCTTGTCTTGAGAATCCCATAGAGGGAGGAGCCTGGTAGGCTACAGTCCATGTGGTCACAAAGAGTCGGACACAATTGAGTGACTTCACTTTCAATATTTTGCCATATTTGCTTCAGTTTTCTTATCCACCTGTTTCTTGATAATGGATTTCAGGAGAGAGAGAGGCTTGGGCCCCATCAGAAACCCTGGAAGCTGCCTCATTGGCCAGTCACTGTGGGGCCATCGGAAGCAGAGAGAGAATCCATAACAGACCTCTCATGGCCCCTGTCCACCTAGGAGGAGGGTCTGGACTCTGATCTAAGAAGGAAGGCAGTCTCTCTGCTCCCCGAGACCATGGGAAGGAACCCAGAGCAGGGAGTGGGGCATGAGGGCCAGAGCATCTGCAGCCACATTTGCCCTAAAGGCCCCCCTCCCCCATGGCTGTGTGCTGCCATCAGGGCAGATGCCTTTCCTGCCCCCAGCACCCCAGACCTCAGCCCCTTAGTTAGAAACACTGAACATCTTTTCCCTGGTCTGGGTCTGATTCACGTTGGTGACCCTAGAGGCCTGGGGTAGGGGCTCATAGCCGAGGACAAGTCCACACAGCTCCCCAAAGAGAGCAGGGCCCATGCCCGCCCCCCTCCAGC
Organism: Kobus ellipsiprymnus; assembly: GCA_006410655.1. Taxonomy (NCBI): domain Eukaryota; kingdom Metazoa; phylum Chordata; class Mammalia; order Artiodactyla; family Bovidae; genus Kobus; species Kobus ellipsiprymnus. The sequence goes on from SJYR01000930.1 coordinate 60,295, forward strand.
TCCCCCTCTACCAGGACAGGAGGGGTGTGGATGGTCAGTGTGCCCTGTCCACAACTGGCACCGAGGTCTGATTCACTCAGCCAGAGGGAGGCCAGGCCTGGCTGGGAGGGGACCCAGACCAGCAGTGCCCACAGGGCCACTCTTGGGAGCCAGCCCGACTGAGAAGGGCAGAGCAAGCAAGGCCAGGCCCATGTCAGGCATGGGTCTTTAGCCTGGAAGCTGGGCCCCAGGCTGCCTGGGAAGAGCGCCTGTGAGTGTGGGCAAGGCTGAGGGAAAAAGCACTGACATCCAAGGTCAGAGGCTCTTAAGTGGGCCTCAGGTGCCCACAGGGCCTCCAGCCCTCAGCCTTGGCCCTGGCAGTTTGAGGGAGGCATGTCTCCACCCTAGGGGTCTTCAGGGAGGCCCTTGTCCTTGAAGCCTGGGGTCAGAGAGTGCCAAGAGGGGTTGATTTTGTGGCCAGAATGCTTGACGATAGCTGGGTGGGGACAGAGCTGGCATATCCTCACTCTGACCTAGGACTAGGGGCCTCGACCACTCCTGTGGGGCCCCAACCCTGGCCAGGCCTGCCTGGTCGTGACTGCATCTGTGTAGGCAGGGTGAGCCCCCATTGCCTCTCCTGGGATGGGACAAGGGAGCAGGGCAGGGCTGGCGGACAGCGGGGGTGAGGGGCAACCTAGGGTTGGTGGGTGGTGAGGAGAGGGCAGAGTTCAACCCCAGCAGTAATTCCTAGTCAGTAAAGTAGTGATGGAAACACTACATACCCCTAGAGTTGTTGAGGACCAACAAAATGGTATTTAATTTTAACTAGTGAATTAAATGATGTTATTTATTATTTGCATGCCAAGGAGGAGCTGGGCCTGTCTGGGGGGTCAGACAGCAGGTGGAGACCCCTTGCTCCCTAACACTTCTGGGAACCCCCATGGGGCCCTGCCTGGGAGCAGCTCCTGGGAGCCCAGGTCAGAGCACCTGCAGGAGGAAGGCAGTGTGCAAGGCCAGCACGCGGGGTGACCACGGACACAGGCCTGAGGAATGCAGAGGGCAGAGGATGACCCTGGAGAGATTTTGGCCTCCAGATGGGGGCGGGCTGGGGACAGCTGACAATCAAAGACCAGAGGCCAGGCAGCTCCCCACAGAAGCCGAGGCTGTTCAAGCAGCCCAGTGCCCACGGGGAGAGGATGGTGCACTGGTTATCTGCCAGGCACTGTCCTACATGCCAGCAGGCACTGGCTCTTGATGGCCATGACCACTTTGAGAGCGCGGAAGCCCACAGAGTCAGGGAAAAGAGGCCTGGGCTCAGGCTCAGGTGGTTTCGCCCAAGAGCCAGCTCTCAGTCTCTTCTCCAAGTGCCCCTGAGGATGTCCCACCCACGGGGAGACTCAGGCTGGGCAATTTCAGGGAGAAGCCCCGGTGAACAATGGGGGCGGGCTCACAGCCCTGACTCCAGGCCTCAGTCTAGCCTCCTGCCTTGCCCCACCTTTCGTTGGCCTCCAGGAAGGGGCTCCTCAGCGCCCGCCCTGCAGCCCAGAGGAGGAAGTGGGCAGCCCCCTCCCACAGTGCAGCACTGGCAGGAAAAGGCAGGCTCCCAGTGGTCCCGGAGGCCGGCTCCGGAGGGCAGGGGGCCAACACGAGGGACAGAGAGAAAAGGAGGTGTTGGTGGTGCAAGACCTCTCTGAGAGTGTGACACGTGCAGATGGGACTGTGGGGTAGTTAGACATTAGCTGCAGGGAGGTGACAGGCGAAAAGACAAGAGGGGGTGGATCAAGCTAAGCCCCAACCATCTGAGGACCACCCCCTCCGACCTCACCCAGAATGGGCAAAACTGTGGTCTGGCGGTGGGCAGCCTACCCTGATAGAGAGACAGCACCGTGACACAAGAGAACGCCCACTGCTGCCACAGCTGCCTGCGCCCAGACTAGACAGGCGTGCAACCTCTAGCAAACCCAACTCATTACACCAACATCAATAAAGTCTACAGGTGGTTTCGTGCTCCACTGGGTGGGCTGTTCTTAGCAAATCAAGGGTAAGGGCGTGTGCAAAAATGAACTTGTTAGAGAACTCTCAACAGGAAAGCAAAGAGCCACCACCTGTCACTCACCCACGATCCGCACGGCCTCCTCCCCCATCACTCCCTAACCCTAATGCCTTCGAACAACTCTGTATCAACATCCTGAAGCCAGTGGGGAAGGGGCTGGTTTCACCTCAGAGAAACAGACGGCTCTTCCTCTGAGAGTGTTTATCAATCCTTTATCTTCCTGTACTTAAGCAGGAAGCAGTAGTTTGCAGATATGTGCTTGCTATCACAAGGACTCAGATGTCTGGCCCGGTCTCCCATTGACCTCCTTGGCTGAAGCTCTCTGACACAGGGCAGTCACTCCGGGGCAGGACGGCCTCAGGATGTCAGCGGGGACTGCGTTCCAGGGAGAGGAGGCGGCGGGGCGGAGGCCCTGAGGTGGGGCGGAGGGCAGAGGCGGCCTGCGGGCCCGCGCAGTGCTGCTGGGAGAGGGAGGCCTAGCAGGACCACAGCTGTGTCTCACTCTGAAATGCTCTTAACAAGGCCCCGGGAGATGAAGCAGCTGACTTGCGGTTGACTGTGCCACTCAGCGGTCTGCAGCTGGACTGGAAGGTCCACGAAGCCAGGCTCCCGTGGCTGCGGCCCGGACCTGGTCTCAGGGTCGAGACAAGGGGTGGGGGCTGGCCAGCCCACAATGCAGGGCTGAGGCCGCAAGGCCAGGGCGGAACCGCTCAGGTGGACAGGACGCCCCACCGGCCGCCACAGTGACTTCCCCTCCCCCACCACTGGAGCCAGGGAGGGAAATGACCATCCCTGGCGCAGTGCCTGGCCTGGGGGCCAGCGTGAGGCCCATTGTTTGAGGCTGGAGCTGGCGGGCCGGGGCCTTGGGAAGCCCCCAGCAAGGCCCTTTGTCCTACTTCCCACAGATTCAGAGCCCCGGCCAGGCCCTGGTGAGCAGACGCGGCAGAGGTGGCAGCCCCACAGGATGAAGGCGCTAGCAGCTGTCCTGCTGGCCCTGCTGTGGTGCAGGCAGCAAGGTGCGTGGGGCAAGGGGCGGCCCTGCAGCGAGAGGGATGCCTGGTCCAGGCTGCAGGCCCTCAGGGTCACCCAGCCTGGGGGCAAGACGTGGCTTGGGGAGGAGGACGGGGAGCACCTCCAGGCCGAGGCCAGAGGGAGGCGGGTGGGCTGTGCTGGGTCCCCACGGGTCCCCAAACCTCCAGCCCCTGCCCCAGCCAGACGCCGGGGCACGGGTGACCCTCCCCACCCAACCCCACCCAGTCTCAGCCTCTCAGGCTTTGGGGTGCCTGCCATCCGGGAGCCGGAGTGGGGGGCTGTGAAGGGCCAGGGCCCAACCCCTAGTGTTGTTGGCAAGGATGCCGCCAGGCTGCACACCAATCAGGAGGTGGGGTCGGGGCTTGGAGACCCAGGCAGCGACCTCACCAGCTTGGAAGGGTCAGGGAGGTCAGAGGGACTGGGAAGAGGGTGCCGGACCGAGGGGAGGGGGCGCGGCCCTGGGCCCCGAGCCTGTGTCCTCTGCACCCGGGTGGTGGAGGTTTACAGGTATCCCTGTGTGGCCAGGGAGAGGGCGGGCGCAGGAGGACGAGGACGACGACCCGGACGCTGGGCGCGAAGGCTACGATGATGAGGAGGATGAGGAGGAAGAGGAGGCCGGCGTGCCTGCAGGCAGCAGGGGCTCAGGTACTCGCCCCAGCATGGGGGCGCTCGACCCTCCTTCTCAGCACTCGCATGGGTGCCTCGAGGCTGACAGTGAGGAGCCCACAGGCAGAGGCCTCCGCTGTGAGCGTCCATGCCCTCAGGGTGAGGGAAGGGGGAGGCGGGGCCCCTGGCACTCAGCACACCCTCAATTCTCACCCTGGCAGTGACCCCCAACTGCCATCCGGAGGAGGGGGCTAGAGAAGGAGCCAGTCCTGGGAGGGGCAATGGTGCTGGGGCAGAGAGGTTAAATAGGAGTTCACCAAGCAGACAGGGGCACAGCAGAGCCCCAGGATGGAGAGACCAGCGACTCAAAGGCCCTGGGTGTGGAGTCCAGTTCAGAAATACACAACTGTCCTGGTGAGGCAGGGCAGAGGGGGGCGAGGCGGGAGAGTAAGGGGGCCAGTCCTGAGGTGGGGGCACAGAGGGGTCCAGCAGGGCAGGGTTTGAGGGGGTCAGCTGAGAGTGGGAGAGGAGGACCAGAATTGGGAAGAGGCCTCCAAGGGGAAGAGGCTGGGAAGCGGCAGGCGTGGGTGAGCTGGGGGCGCTCCGGGGGCTGTGCCCCTCGCAGAGCTGAGCCCACCTGGCCCCCCAGGTCCGCAGTGCTACACGTGCCAGTCCCTGCACAAGGGGGAGAGCTGCAAGCAGATGCAGAGCTGTGTGCTCCCCAGGACGTGCAAAGCCATCGTCTCCTCCTGGAACGCTGGTGAGGGGCCACCCGGGGGTGGCGGGACGGCGTCACCCAAGCCTGTGAGGGGCCGCATCCCTGCCGTGTCCCGTCCCGTGTGACTCGCTCTCTCCCCCCAAAGAGTCAGGTCCCCAGACCACCTACTCGGGGTGGTGTGCAGACACATGTCAAGCCATCAGCAGGACGGTGGAAGGATCCCTGACGACCATATCCTGCTGCCAGTCCAGCCTGTGCAACACCCCACCCTGGCAAGACCCCCAGGGGAGGGGGGCAGGTGGCCCCCGGGGGAGCCCTGCCACTGTGGCCGCCACCGTCCTGCTCAGCCTCCTGGCCGGCCTTCAGGCCATGGGGCTCTGAGTGGGGCGGACCCTCCTCGCTTGCACCCTGGCTGGCCAGCACTCTGTCCGCTGTCTCCTGTCCCCTCCCCCAGACCATGGAGAATAAACTGGAAGTGCCCGTGATGACCCCGCGGCACTGGTTCCTTGGCCACAGTGGCCCTTCCTCGGTTTCCCCTTCCAGCATCCTGGCCTCCTCTCCCTGCCTGTGCATGGCGGATGGCCAGCACGTGGGCCTTAGGTCCAGGCCTCAGCGGCTCACAGGGTGGGTCCACACAGCTCCCCGCCCCCAGCAGAGAAAACACTCATTGCATGCCAGCGGGGAGCCTACCCCAGGTTGCTCCCCAACTTCTTGCCAAAAAGAAACCTCCATCCATCCATGTGAGGGGTGGCCCTTGTAGAGAGGAGACTTGGGGAAGAAGGTTTCCTTGGCCTACAGGAGGAAAGGCCCCCACCCAGGGCGGCTTTGGGGTGAACGGAATTAATGAGGGGCTGGAAGACAAAGAGAAAAGAGAGGGAGGCAGGTGGTGTATGGCTCAGATGGGACTTTGCAGCCAACCACTCAGCTTGGGTAGGGGGGACGGGGTGGAGGAGGGGGCTCAGGGAGAAGCAGAGGGGCAGCGCAGGAGCCCCACGGCTTCCCCAGCCTCTGCTCCGGCTGGACGGGTGTCGCTGGCTGCTGGGCGCTCAGCCTCCGTGACTGGTGCCGGGATGGACCCGAGCCCGGAGTGGGAAAGAGAGGGCTGGGCTTCAGTTTCCCCATCAGAGCGGTATGGAACAAGGCACAGAGGGCCCTGGTGCCCACCAGCTGAACACCCCCTGGGCCCTCCATCTCACCTGCCCCGCGTCCCTGCAGGCAGAGCAACCTCCCACCGTATGTTTCCCCTTTCCTCACCAAGAGAAACCTCTTGGTAAGGAAATGCCACCGTCCTGGCACACGACAGTCCACCTGACGGAGGCAACACGTCTGCCCAGGGTCACGCCGTTGGTGGTGGCAGGTCCGGGGCACAGCCCGGGGCTTCTGGTCAACAGCGGCCGCCCTCCCAGGGGGCCACAGGCCGGTGGACAGCGGAGCCAGGGCACCTGAGCCAGAGGTTGCAAGCAGCTGGATGGCGGCCAAGACCCAGCTGGATCCCCAGGCCGAGTCCAGTCTGAGGTGCCAGTGGACAGTCACAGCCAGGGCCTTGTCACAGGGCTCAGCGCTCAAGGCCAGTCCCCGGAAGGAGAAGCCAGAGGCCCCGGGAGGCTGTGTGGTCAGCCCCTCCCTCCCATCCAGCCCAGCAGCACCTCTGTGCCTTCCCAGGAGGCTGGCGGGGAACACGTCCATCCGGATCAGAGGCCGTGCTCCCCATGGCTGCCGAAGCAAATGACCACAAACCACACACATGAGTGATCTTATGGTCACACATGAGTGATCTTTGTGGCCCCTCACAGAGGTCAGAAGGAACGGCAGGGCTGTGTCCGCCTTGGAGGCCATGATAGTCCGTTTTGCGTGTCACCGTGCCTGGACTAAGGGATGCCTGTGCAGCTGGCAAAACGTTATCCGATGTTTCTGTGAGGGTGTTTCCAGGAGCACTTGACATGTGAATGGTGGGCCTGAGAAAGAAGATCACTGCCCCAGGTGAGTGGGCATCACCCAGGCCATCTGAGGCCCAGACGGAACAAAAGGCAGGATGGATCAGCTCCCTCTTCTGGAGCTGGGACGCCCACCCTCTCCTGCCTGCCAATGTTGGAACTCCTGCTTCTCAGGCCTTTAGGGCTCAGAGGGAACGACACCACCACGGCCCCACTCTCCTGCTTCCAGAGAGTGGACTGGGGGCTTCTCGGCCTCCAAGACTGTGTGAACCAATTCCTCTGTGTGTGTCTGTGTCCTGACCTGCTCTGCTAATAAGGACACCAGTCAGCTTGGGTTAGGGCCACTCTCATGACCTCATGTACCTCAGTTCAGTTCAGTCACTCAGTCATGTCCAACTCTTTGTGACCCCATGGACCACAGCACACCAGGCCTCCCTGTCCATCACCAACTTCCAGAGCTTACTCAAACTCATGTCCATTGAGTTGGTGATGCCATCCAACCATCTCATCCTCTGTCATCCCCTTCTCCTCCTGCTTTCAATCTTTCCCAGCATCAGGGTCTTTTCAAATGAATCAGTTCTTCACATCAGGTAGCCAAACTATTGGAGTTTCAGCTTCAGGATCAGTCCTTCCAATGAATATTCAGGACTGATCTCCTTCAGGATGGACTGGCTGGATCTCCTTGCAGTCCAAGGGACTCTCAAGAGTCTTCTCCAACACCACAGTTCAAAAGCATCAACTCTTTGGCGCTCAGCTTTCTTTATAGTCCAACTCTCACATCCATATGTGACTACTGGAAACACCATAGCTTTAACTAGACGGACCTTTGTTGGCAAAGTAATGTCTCTGCTTTTTTAATATGCTGTCTGGGTTGGTCATAGCTTTTTTGCTAAGGAGCAAGTTCTTTTAATTTCATGGCTTCAGTCACCATCTGCAGTGATTTTGGAGCCCCCCAAAATAAAGTTTGTCACTGTTTCCATTGTTTCCCCATCTATTTGCCGTGAAGAGATGGGACCGGATGCCATGACCTTAGTTTTCTGAATGTTGAGTACCTAAATCACCTTTAAAAACCCCCGTCTCCAAACACAGGCCCACCCTGAAGTCCTGATTTTAGGACTTCAGCTCATGAATCTGGGGGCGCAGTTCGGCCCATCATAAGGGGCTAAGACAGGGCTCTGTTGGGGGCACAGAGCGAGGTCAATATCCTGAATTGAATTCAAAGGAAGTGTTTGCCAGGGTGGTGGAGATGGAGAGGGAGGAGCAGGGGCCTGGCTTGGCCCGGGGGACCTGCAGGCAGACAGGAGCTGGGATGGCTGGAGCTTGGTTCAAAACACCGACTGGACTCCTGAGCACCAGGCCCCATGTGTGGCCTTCACGTGCACGGCTGGTGGCCAGGCAGGGTTGCCCGCTCCTGCTGGCTCCCTCAGTACTCTATCTGCTCCTAAGGTTGCCTCTGTCCCCTACAAGCCCCGTAGCAACAGCAGCCAAGCTTGGAGCGCCAGGTCCTTCCCACAGATCTTCATAAATGCAAACAGGCCTCTGCCGGCCTGCAGACCCCATCCCCTGTGCCTTCTCCACCCCCTCCAGCTGCTGCACCAACCCCACTGGAAACCACCTCTTGGGATCCCCTCAGGTCCTGTGTCCCCACCCAGCCCTGGAGTTGGCAGCAAGCTCAGGGAGAATGCTGTATTCCCTTCTTTGCTGGGCTCACCCGAGTTACCAGCTGGACAAGGGGCTCGGGGGTCCTGTCCCAGCAGGCACATCCCCCCTGGTCACCCCACCCCACACCGGTTCCATTCATTTGGTGTTTTTCTCCGGACTTCCTCAGCACAGGAAGCAGGTAGCCATGGTCACATTTCCTGTCCTTGTTCTCGACCATGAGAACTGGATGAGGATGAAGCAGTGACCCCAAAGCAGGACATTCCTGAGGACAGAGATTCCTGGCCGTCAGCCTTGGACAGACTGAGCGGCGCCCTCCGGGGACCGCCAGGGTTTGCAGAAGCTGAGGGGCTCAGGCACTGGTCAGAGGCGGGAGTTGAGCAAGGCCGCCGACTCCGTGGCACCCAGCCCCACCAGGAACTGTCCGCAACAGAGGGGACTCAGAGCCATGGCACTGGAAGGCATCAGGCCCGAGAGCAGGGGCCGGGGACATGGGGATGCAGAAAGGCATTTCAGTGTCAAGAACGCCGACCGGAGCAGAGCAAAACTGCCCTCACCTGTGGGACCAGGGCGACTCTGGATTCCCACAGGTGGAGAACTGGGGTGGGGGCTATACTGGAGTAACATGGGAAAAGCCGCCCCTCAGGGTGCCCTTACTCAGCTTCATAATCCTCTCAGAAAGCAAGCCGGGATACTTGGTGGAGGTGAAGGCAGGCGGGATCTCAGCCCCACAGAGCAGGTGTCCTGGAGAGGAGCAGTCCTGTGAAGTGCCAACCTCAGGACATCCTGGACGAGAAACTCTTGAAGAAAGCGGCAGCTGCTGGGACACCCCCAGGGCCAGGCTGTGACTCACCAGCTGCAGACAGAGCCCTCCTCTGCCTAGGGTGCACGCATACCAAAGGACATGTGGGAATGCTCGGCTTCCCTTGCCGGGCCCTCTCCCCATCCAGGCTTGGTAATGCCCAGGGATTTACCTCCTAATGGGTTTGTAAGTGCATGAACATTGGGAAAGTTACATAATTGGAAAATGGATATAGTTACCACCCACCCCTCACCATCAGCTGTAAGCTTGAGGGGGCGGATGTTAGCTCTCCTAAGTAAATTTGTGTGACACGTGGTAGAGGAAACACCCACAGTTCAGTAATCTGTGTCTCCAGGAAGAACTATCGTAAAGTCGCCCAACTCCTCCAGTCCAGTGCACGCCCACAACACTCTCTGGATTTACCTCCGAGCCATGATAGCTCCGATTTCCTGAACTGTGATTCCTTGGGCTATTCCCAAATAAACTTGCTTTTGCTGGTAAAAGACCTGGCTACCACTATATTATTGAATATAATATAGTAGCAACAAAGACTGTAGCAACAAACAGGGAGCAGAGTTGAATTTGGTCTTGAGTGTGTTGAGACTGCAGTACTTGAAGCTCCTGCAAGGATAAAGTCTAAGCGACAGACGCACAGTAGGAGCCAGAGCCAGAGACACGTGAGAGAAGGCGGCATCTAGGAGCATCAGGGCCAAGTGCCCACTCACTGCATTGCCATAATGAGAGCCCCACCACCCGCCAGGCTACTGGAAGGACACATCAGGAAACAGAGAAAGCAAAACAGCCCACCCCCAGAAGACTTGATTTTCTGGTGTGGGAAGGGAAGATGAACATAATAAACACAGTAAGGAAATTACATAGCCTGTTGGAAAGCTGAAAGTGCTATGGAAAAACAAACAAACAAACAAAAAAAACGTAGGGAAGGGTGGGTACCAGGAGGTGGAGGAAGAGGCAGAATGCTGTGGTATTACAAAATGTGATCACCAACAGTGCCAGTGGTGTCCAGGACGTGCTCCTAACCAGTGGACTACGGCAGAGGTGATGGTAGGTTAGGTACTACGAGACTTCACCCTAGCAGACTGGGGCCAGAGGCTTTCTGCTGGCCCTGAAGGAGCACAGAGAGGGCCACGTGGCAGGGAACTGTGGGTGATCTGCAAGATCTAAGGTCAGCCTCCCGACAGCCCAGAAGAAGCTGGCCATCAGTCACACAGCCACCAAGAAAGGAAGCCTGCCAACAGCCACACGAGTGTGGAAGCAGATCCTCACTGCACACTGAGAACCTTGACTGCGGCCTTTGGATACTGAGCAGAGGACCAGCTAAGCCTCGCCTGGACTCCTGTCCCTCCGTGATATAACAAACGGTAGACAGGAAATGTGCTATAACCGTGACAGAGGAAACCATGGCACAACAAAGGAGCCCTGATATAACAAACAGGTATTGTTTTGAGCTGCTAAGCTTGCGATAACCAGAAAACTAACACACCCAGGGTGGTCAGAGGTCAGGGGTCCCCTCTAGGAAGTGAGC
>SJYR01000930.1:76764-97601 GCA_006410655.1 Kobus ellipsiprymnus
TGATGTACTCTGCATAGAAGTTAAATAAGCAGGGTGACAATATACAGCCTTGACGTACTCCTTTTCCTATTTGGAACCAGTCTGTTGTTCCATGTCCAGTTCTAACTGTTGCTTCCTGACCTGCATACAGATTTCTCAAGAGGCAGGTTAGGTGGTCTGGTATTCCCATCTCTTTCAGAATTTTCTACAGTTTATTGTGATCCACACAGTCAAAGGCTTTGGCATAGTCAATAAAGCAGAAATAGAGGGAATTTGTAGGCTGGAGGATTTTGCCCTTGGCCATTCTCCTTGATCCTTGCTGGCTTCCAGGGGGCCTTCCTCTACCCTGAAAACAAGGATGGAGAAGCCCACAGGCAAGAAAAATAAGATGTGGACCCCAGAGGCAGAAGTGCACGTGCAGAAGGACACTGCCAAAGAAGAGAAGGCGTCTGGGAAAGAACAGCCAAACCCACTTTGGCCCAAAAACACAGGAAGGAAGCCCGCCTCAGTCCTGAGAATGAGGAGCACATGTTTGAGGCCTTAGATGCTTCGTTTAAAGATGACTTTGAAGGAGTTCCCATGTTCACTCTCTTCCAGAGGAAGAAGCCCTACGAATGCAGCGAATGTGGGTGCATCTTTAAGCACAAGACGGATCATGTTCGTCACCAGAGAGTCCACATTGGAGAGAAGCCCTTCCAGTGTGCCCAGTGCGGGAAGACATTCAGGCACAGCTCTGACGTGACCAAGCACCAGAGGATTCACCCCAGAGAAAAGCCCTATAAATGTAGTGAGTGCAGCAAAGCCTTTAACTGCAGTTCCAATCTCCTGAAACATCAGAAAAGCCACACTGGAGAGAAGCCGTACGGATGTAAGGAGTGTGGAAAGACCTTTGCCTACAGCTCATGTCTCCTTCGCCATCAGAAACATCACCCACAGAAGAAGCATTGAGCGTGGGGAAGCCACCCACCAGACTCGGAGCTTTGTGCCTGCGAGAACGTCTTGGCAGGCCTGCCTGGGGGTCCTCTTCCTCTGGAGTCTGAGCAGGCTGGTGGGGTCCTGCCTTCACCAGGAGACCCACCCGACCAGGTCAGCAAACACCCAAGCCATACAGAGAATCTCCAGGTTGAGACATCATGACAACAAGCATGCAAACTGCTGTCCAGAGGGCAGGCTTGAGACCCCAGCACAGCCCAGCACTTCCCACTGCTGCCTCGCCTGTGGCACCCATGCTGGCCTCAGCCCTCCCACCGGCTCCTTTGAAGACCGATCTGCAGACCCTTGGCCCACTGTGTCCCAAGTCCATCTCCGTGCAGCCTGGCAGGAGGCCTGTGTCCCTGGGCTGGACAGCAGTGCTTCTGCAGTGAGCACTGGGAACCCCACTGTCCCCCCACCTCGGCTGGCTGTGCCAGCAGTGATGTGCTTTGTCCTGTGCCTTCCCTCCTCTGCTGGAGCACCATTCCTTGAACTTGACCCCCATCCCCAGGAACTGGACTCCCTGTGTGTCCTCCCGGCTCAACCACCGTCCCAGCTGAGCAGCCTGGCTTACCACTCAGGACACTAAATGCTGCCACCATGGGCGCTTCCTGCCCTGGCCACGTCGGCCCCAGGATGTTGATGGCAGCTTGGATCCAGCTTTTGCCTGCATTGCAGCTTTTCAGACACAAGACAGAAGGCCAGCTCTCCATTCAGGTGAGTTCCACTTCTCCAAGCCTGGCTCCCAGGTTCTGTCCCACGTCCTGCACATCCATGTGCTTGCCTGCCCTTGGCTTCCCTCCAGGAGTGGTCTCGCTGGGCCTCCGCGCTCTCCTGGCTGGGGGTGTGGCTTGCCCCAGAATTTCGGCACAGTATAAGAGGGAGGAGGGACCAGAGGGATGAGGGGCCTGTCATCTAGGAAGTAATATGGCTTTTCATCAGTAAAACGTTGACACCTACATTTTCAGCTGTTTGGACCCAGAAAACTAATAATGACCCTGGTCTTGGGGCCTCCTCCATCAGAAGACAGGAGAGAATGCTCCCAGTGCAAACATCTCTCCAGGTTAAGATTCTTGTTCTTTCTAAAAGCTACAGCATTACAACAGCTCTACCTGCACCAGGCACCTCCATTCCATAGCTCAGTGGGCCCTCCTCCTGTACCAGCAGCCTGGCCCCAGGTGTGACCAGGCATAACCTGGCACTGTGATCCTGCTCACACAGTCCCAGAACTGGAGATGTGATGAGGCAGAATTGTTCAAACAGGTGCCGGGAGGCTGGCTTAGGGAAAACACACCTGGGATCCTGGTGGGCAAGACTGCTGTAAAGGATGCTACTGGGACATTTGGCAAACCTTGGGTCTAGACTATCCACCAGTGGGGGAGGGGGGACATCAACGCCCAAGCTCCCTGGTTTGATGGTCTGCAGCCATCTCAGACAATGTCCTTGTCATGAAAGATGTCCGCTGTGGTCTTCAGGGCCACAGAACAAGGTCACAGTGTCTGCAGTTTGCTCTCAAAAGGTAAGCAAAGAAGCAATAACAACAATACCCAGACACTGAGTGAGTGACAATGCAGGTTGGCAAACCTTCTGTTAAGGGATGGATAATAACTGTTCTTGGCTTTGTAACCATAAGATCTCTGTCACAACTCAGCTTAGCCATGACATGCAACAGCAGTCAGAGCACGGAAACAAACAAGCACGGCTCTGTGCCAGTAAAGCTTTATTTTTCAAAGCAGGCAGTGGGCCAGATTTGGCTGATTCTAGATGAAAGGATATGTGACATGTTCTGGGGGTGTTTGCATCCGCTTCAGTTTGGTTTGTTTTTTGTTTATTATGGTTTATAATATCCCATGATGAGTATATTGTTATATATAAAATATTGTTGTATAACACCTATTAATACCATAGATAGAAATACATCACATGTACTGTAGAAAAATTATCACTCTCTGTGTTAGTATGTCTCCCGTGTTATTACCAATGGGAAGCATTTTTTGTGGCTACCTAATGATCTGTTAAATAAAAAGCCGACTTAACTGTTTCCTAACATGTAGGCTGTTTCTAGTTTAGGTCACTATAAACAATGTGGTAAATACTTTTGCACATTTAGGGCCAACGATGGGTTGCCAGAAATGGACTGATGGATGGAGATCATGCTTGCAATTACCTTCCTCCAGGTTGTGCCCCGGAAGTGCTCCAGCAGCTCACAGACAGCAGGTGAGTTTTAATCTCGCCAGTTTGTTAGAAGAGAAGAAACACTCTAATCTGATGTCTTTGATTTCCAGAGAGGAGGCGGCTACAAAGAGCAATTTGGCTGATTCTAGATGAAAGGATATGTGACATGTTCTGGGGGTGTTTGCATCCGCTTCAGTTTGGTTTGTTTTTTGTTTATTATGGTTTATAATATCCCATGATGAGTATATTGTTATATATAAAATATTGTTGTATAACACCTATTAATACCATAGATAGAAATACATCACATGTACTGTAGAAAAATTATCACTCTCTGTGTTAGTATGTCTCCCGTGTTATTACCAATGGGAAGCATTTTTTGTGGCTACCTAATGATCTGTTAAATAAAAAGCCGACTTAACTGTTTCCTAACATGTAGGCTGTTTCTAGTTTAGGTCACTATAAACAATGTGGTAAATACTTTTGCACATTTAGGGCCAACGATGGGTTGCCAGAAATGGACTGATGGATGGAGATCATGCTTGCAATTACCTTCCTCCAGGTTGTACCCCGGAAGTGCTCCAGCAGCTCACAGACAGCAGGTGAGTTTTAATCTCGCCAGTTTGTTAGAAGAGAAGAAACACTCTAATCTGATGTCTTTGATTTCCAGAGAGGAGGCGGCTACAAAGAGCATGGTCTCTCGAGCCAGGGTTGCCGACGCACCCTCATGCCTTGGAGACGTGGGGCCTTGGCTGGTCCTCACCTCCTCGTGCCTCCAGTCCCCAGAGGTGACATCGGGGCACTGACGGTGCTCAGCCTGGTCACTGCCTGTGTGTGACCTCAGTGCCACGCTGACCCCCAGTTTAGCCACTGTCAGCTCTGGTCACGTGTTAGTGTCCTTAGTGGGGGGACACTGGCCCACAGGCATGAGAGGTGGCTGTGCAAGCAGACAGCCTTCAGTGCCTATCCCAGGAAGACAAGAGAGACAGGAGAAAACAGTCCCGCAGCCCATCTACAATCAGCCACCGGCTCTTCTGCCGCCCGGTGTTTGGTGCAAACTGATGGTCTTGTTTCTCATTTCTTCTGAGTTAACTATTATGACACCACACCACCTCCAAGCACTGAACCCCACACCCTTCAGATATCAATCTGTTTTGATGGTTTTGTTGGCTATTGCTCTTCAAATGAAACTCAAATTCCAGAAAAAGAAAACCTGCTAAGTAACCTGAGTCAAAGAAAAAACTGTAATGAAAGTTATAAAATACTTAAACCTGAATGATAATGAAAATACAGCTTGCCAGAACCCATGCATCCATGGTCAGTTAATCTACGGCAAAGGAGGAAGACTGTACAATGAAGAAAAGACAGAGTGGTCTCTCGAGCCAGGGTTGCCGACGCACCCTCATGCCTTGGAGACGTGGGGCCTTGGCTGGTCCTCACCTCCTTGTGCCTCCAGTCCCCAGAGGTGACATCAGGGCACTGACGGTGCTCAGCCTGGTCACTGCCTGTGTGTGACCTCAGTGCCACACTGACCCCCAGTTTAGCCACTGTTAGCTCTGGTCACGTGTTAGTGTCCTTAGTGAGGGGACACTGGCCCACAGGCATGAGAGGTGGCCGTGCAAGCAGACAGCCTTCAGTGCCTCTCCCAGGAAGACAAGAGAGACAGGAGAAAACAGTCCCGCAGCCCATCTACAATCAGCCACCGGCTCTTCTGCCGCCCGGTGTTTGGTGCAAACTGATGGTCTTGTTTCTCATTTCTTCTGAGTTAACTATTATGACACCACACCACCTCCAAGCACTGAACCCCACACCCTTCAGATATCAATCTGTTTTGATGGTTTTGTTGGCTATTGCTCTTCAAATGAAACTCAAATTCCAGAAAAAGAAAACCTGCTAAGTAACCTGAGTCAAAGAAAAAACTGTAATGAAAGTTATAAAATACTTAAACCTGAATGATAATGAAAATACAGCTTGCCAGAACCCATGCATCCATGGTCAGTTAATCTACGGCAAAGGAGGAAGACTGTACAATGAAGAAAAGACAGTCTCTTCAGTAAGTGGTGCTGGGAAAACTGTACTGCCACATGGAAATCAATGAAATTAGAACATTCTCTAACACCATACACAAAAATAAACTCAAAATGGATAAAAGACTTAAATGTAAGACCAGATAGTTTAAACTCCTTAGAGGAAAACAGGCAGAACACTTTTTGGCATAAACTTGCAACAATGTCTTTTTGGATCCACCTCCTAGAGTAATAAAAATAAAAACAAAAATAAACAAATGGGACCTAATCGAACAAAAATTCTTGCACAAGGAAAGGAAACCATAAAACAAAAAGACAAGCTACAGAATAGGAGAAACTATTTGCAAATGATTCAACTGACAAGGAATTAATGTCCAAAATATACCAATCGCTCATGTAGCTCAGTATCAAAAACACAACCCAATCAAAAAATGGCAGATCTAAATAGACATTTCTCCAAAGAAGACATACAGATGGCCAACAAAAATATGAAAAGATGTTCAATATCACTAATTATTAGAGAAATGCAAATTAAAACTACAGTGAGGTATCACCTCACACTGGGTCAGAATAGCCATCATCAGAAAGTGCAAATAATAAATGCTGGAGAGGGTGTGAAGAAAAGAGAATCCTCCTACATTGGTGGTGGGAATGGAAACTGGTGCAGCCACTGTGGAGGAGAGTATGGAGGTTCCTTAAAAAATTAAAATTAGAGATACCATATGATCCAGCAATCCCACTCCTGGGCATATATCCGGAGGAAACCATAATTCACTGAGCAGAGGAGTGGATAAGAAGCTGTGGCCCATTCACACAACAAAATACTATCCATTCATGGAAAGAGCTGAGCACCACCACCCACTACAACATGGGTGAGATCCAGAAGCATTATGCTTAGTGTAGGAGCCAGGCACAGAAGGACAAACACTGTATGATTCCACTTATATAAGTTCCATTTCACTATGTGTATGCATATAAATGAATTGCCCTGGAATGGGCAAATGCATAGGAAGTGGAGTAGCAGTTACCAGGTTGGAGGAGAACGTTGAGGGTTTGACAGGTACAGTTTCTGTTAGATAGTGGTGACACGTACACAGCACTGGGAATATTTAATGCCACTGAATTATTTACAGTTGGTTAAAATAATAAATATTATATACTTTTTTACCACAACAAAGTCTGTTGATTTGATATACTAATAACAAAATGCAACTTTCTAAAGCCATCATCCATTTCAGCAACAATAATGGCATTTTCTGGCAAGTTGAAGATGTGCTTACCTGCTGACCCAGAAACATCACTTGCTGACACACCATAGAGGAACTCTGGAACATGGGCTAAAGAGACACCTACGGCAGTATTTACACAGAAGCGGGTAAATGTGCATCAGCATCTGTGGGTCTCAGACACAGCACTGCACAAAGACAGAATACGCAGTTTGATTTCAGTCATTAGCTTGTGCAAAGCCAAGAAAACAGCATGTCATTTGGACGTGCACATGGGGAGAAACAAGAGTCGTTCCCCAGCTGGCGGGGCTTGGCGTTTGGTGGCCTCTGCTTCCTGAAGTGGGTGAAAACCGGGCAAGGTGTGGTCCAGCCCCGTAATTTCGTCATAGCACACACACCCTAAAAAACAGTCATTTGTTTCCTCACAATCCTGTTGCCAACCAGGGTGGGGTCCCCCATGCTCCAGAGCAGCATGGTCCTGTGACACCTTCCAAAGCTGAAACGGCGGAAAGCAAAGAGGCAGTTACCTCGTTAGAACACATCTCCTTCAGGGTGCACAAGACAAATTAAGATGATGCCCCCAGACACGGTTAGCAGCCCTGGCACCTTACTGCTGAGCCTGGATCCGAAGGAAGGAACTTGGCACCCCCGCTCTTAGCTGCCTCAGGAGCAGCTGCTGTAGAACAAAGGCTGAGCAAGCTTTTTTTTTCACTTTTTGCCTTTATTTTATCAAAGTTAAAGTCCTCTTTGGATTTGCTGCAAACCAGGTACTAAAAAGTAAAGTGACTGTAAAAGCTTGGCGCGCCCGCTCTTAGCTGCCTCAGGAGCAGCTGCTGTAGAACAAAGGCTGAGCAAGCTTTTTTTTTCACTTTTTGCCTTTATTTTATCAAAGTTAAAGTCCTCTTTGGATTTGCTGCAAACCAGGTACTAAAAAGTAAAGTGACTGTAAAGCGAACTTTCAAAAAGCAGCGGGGACCTCTTTGCCTGGGAACAGAGCTGGGCCATGTCATTGCTTGATGCCCGCCCCACAGACTCTGTGATCGCCCCATCAGGGACTGGTTCTGACGCGCTCATCTGTCCTCCCCTCTGGGTCCTACCTACTTTGCCTCATTAGAGCGGAGGTCCTCACGAGGAGCGATTTTGCCCTCAGAAGGGGACGCTGGCAAGACCTGGGGACACTTTGGTTGTCACAGCCGAGGGGAGGAGTTCTGGCAGTTGGTGGGTGGGAGGCAGGGAAGCTGCTCAGAGCCCGGGATGCTGAGGGTGGGGACCCTCAACTCAGGAAGGGCTGAAGAGTCTCGAGGCCAGAGACAGAAAGTAAGAGCTGTCTGCTGGAGGTGTCAGAAGCTGGAGATCTGGAAGGGAGGCAGCTTTCAGCAGAAGCTTGTGCACTTGGGTGCACAGAAGCCCATTCAGGCTGAGAAGGCTGGCAGAGCCCAGGCGCCTTAGACCATGGGGCAGAGGTGGGCAGAAAAATGGTGATTGGCTGAGAGTGATTAGATCCCCTCAGGTCTCCCCAGCCTTGTAGGAAACAGAAGCGTGCCTCCATCCCTCTGAAACAACGAGCAGGACAGAATGAAGAAGAAGACGGGTGAAAGTCCAGCCCACAGCCACCTCTGTCCACCATCAGGGAGGACACACTCGAGGGTGGTGTGCACGTTCATCACCAGCCCCCCCTCTCCCCAGCCATCTCCCTATCTCTGGAAGCAGCCACCAGCCACACTCCAGCCAGAACCCCAAGGTGTCCTCACACCCACATCCCAGCCAGCAGCAGGTATGGTCAGTTCTGTCCCCCACACGCCCTTCCCCAGCCTCCTCTGCACCCTGCCCATCTCTCCCTTCTCTCCTGCCTCCCCACTGCCCTGAACCGATCTTAAATGCACTCTTCACTCCCTGCTCAGGACAGTTTGCTGGTTCCTGGTACAAGAAGAATGAAATCCAGGCTCCAAATTGACTTTAAGACCACCGTCCAGCTTGTTTTGGAGGCAGGGACCTGTCCTGTTCTACACTGTACCCCAGCTTGTGACTCAGGACCTGGTACCAGGTCAGGCAGAGGAGGGCAGGGGGTAACCTTCCAGAACCTACAGGGCTGGGACTCACCTCTAGTCTGGGGCAGTAATCAGCTGCTCAGGCACCTTTTTTCCAGCTCCAAGTGTGCTTCAGCCTCTTTCTCAATTCTCATCCTGGTCTCACCACCCACCGAGGAAGGCCCCTCCCCACACACTTGGTCCTTCACAAGTCCCTGGTTATCCGGTTTCTCTGCTGCCATGGCAGCCACCTGGGGCCAGATGTCTCCTCCTCCCTGATGAGATCCTCAGGCCTGGGGCTGTGGCTCCTCTCTTGCTGTCTTCTGTCCTCTACCTGCTCAGACTCAGAGGTAGCCATGAGGAAGTAATTCTGCTGGACATCCATCCCTGGTGGATAGGTTCATGGAATCCTCCAGCTGTTGCTTTTCCCAACAAGAGTGAGTCCACTTCTCTTTCCGGTTGTAAGATCTGGGCTGAGAAAGAGACTTAGTGAACATCAGGAAATTCAGGAAGAATTCCATGAAAAGGTTGTGGGGAAATCTGTAACACTTCTCAGGACCTAAAGTTTGGGAACAGACTTCAATGGCAGGGTAGTTTAGGGGGCATTTGAGACACCCCAAAAAGAGAGGAGAACTGTCTTCAGCAACTTCCCTAGCAAATGATGGCCGTCCATGGTAGGGAAAGAGATTCCCCCAGGATGTTTTGGGTGGAACTTTTCTTGTTGCGGACGGGAGCACTCCAGTGGCTATAAGAACTGTGCTTGTAGAATATGTGTGAGCCATCCCTGCCAGGCGCGCGCTGCTCTGGAAGCATGTGCAACCGGGGACCGAGAGCTCAGCAGACGAACTGGGGCGACTGACCTCGACAGGCTGCAGGCTCCTGTGATAAAAAGCCATAGATACTTGTGGGGCAGGTCCACTGGCCTCCGGCCGGCGCCGCACGGGTTAAGTAACTCCCCGCCCCGCGCGGCGCCCCGCCCACCGCCCCGCGAGGTCACTGAGGCAGTGGTCCTCCCAGCACCCAGAGCGTCCCGGAAATGCGCGCGGCCGGGCGGGGCGGGACGCGAGAGCACTTCCGGCTGGCGCCCGGGCGGCCACCTCCCGCTCGGAAGGTGAGTGGGTACCGGGCAGCGGTGATGGAGGTTGCTGGGGCGCAAAGCCCCGCTCGCGCTCGCGCGTCGTCCCCGGGGCGTTGGCCTCGACCGGGGCTGGGGGCGCGGGTGGGGGCCGCAGCGGGCACACTGTCCCCGAACGGTCGCGGGTGCCCGTTTGCGGGGCGCCTCCCCACGCTCCCGGAACCCCAGGGACGGGAGCTGTGGCGACTCCACTCTGCAGACGGGAAAGAGGCTCAGAGCTGCCTCTGGCCCGAGGTCGGTGGCGGAATGCAGCCCGGGCTGCCTGCTCTCTGCTGCCAGGCGCCCGGAGTTCCGGCCCTTTCCCGCGGGGCACAGGCTCCCAGCTGGGGAAGACGGAGTAGACAGGGTTCGCGCCCTGGCCAGTGCTCTTTGTGTCCCCTCCGCCTTCAGCCTGTCACAGCAGCGTGGAGGTGGAGGGTTTGCGTCCATGTGTGACTGCCACCTCCCCTCAGACAGCCAGGGTAGAGGTGGCCGTGCATTTGCCCGGGTAAGTCCCCCGGATATTAACTAAGTGATTTAAGATGGGTCTTCGCGGGACTGAGAACCTGCACCCAGGTTCAGGACTGCAGCCCCACCCTGTGGCAGTTTGCCTAGCTGCCGGTGACCCCTGCCATCATAGGGGCTGAGGTCTGGTGGGGGCTGACCCCGAGGACCCCTGTGGCGGCTGCCTCCCCGCTTCCTTGAAGCAGGTTCTGTCTGCACCATTGCCGGATGTACGTTAACTTTGGACTTTCTCCTGCCCCTTTTTCACCCCCAAATAGGACCTTCTACTTCATTAAAGTGTGAAAGAAAAACTCTCCCCTTGGTCGAAGCTGTTGTTGCAAACCAGATTAAAGGAGGGTGTTTTTGACCCGGAGGAGACAGAGCACCGGGGTGTGCTGGGGCCAGGTCTGCAGCCTCTGAGGGCTCTGTGGAGGGTTTTTCTCTCTGGAAGAGTCTCCTTGAGAGTTAACCTGGAATGTTCATGCTCCAGCAGGCAGGGTTCAGTTTTTGTCTTCCCCAGAGCCAGGGTCCATAGCCATGACAGGAGGTTTTTCTGGAAGAACAGCCTTCTTCTCCCTGTGGGCAAGGCCTTGGGTTGGGAGAACATTCTGTTCTTGTAGGTGTGCTGGTGCTGTGCGCCTGGTGGAACGAACAGTTCCAACACTCTGGGCCCCACAGGTTGCCTCTTGGAATTCCTTACGCAGGGAGGGAGGCTCCGCCTGTGGCTGATTGCCACCCCCACCCCCGGCACACCTCTCTGACCCCCTCATCCTGCCATGGTTTTCATTTTCCCAGGTCCCCAGTGTGCACTCCTTCAGCAGGCCTTGGGGGAAGATGGCGGCCCTGGGGGACGGTCAGGAGCCCCCTCATGTCCTGTCCCCGGTCAGTTTCGAGTCACCCGGGACACCAGGAGCCCACCACCATGAAGCCCAACTTCACTTCCACCTCCACGGTCATCAACATGGTACTTGCCTCCCTGCACCATCACTGCGGGCAGGCAGCTTGCTGGGCACTGGGGCTCCTGCACCCTGGTACCTGGGTTGGGACTCGGGCAGTGGTGGCTGAGCTCTGGGCTGAGCTGTGTGAGCAGTAGCTCCCTGAGGGACAGGCCCTTGGACTGTTGTTTCTTTAGGGGATCAGGGCTGCAAAAAAAAGCAGCCCTGATGGCCAGGCCTGTGTGACAGAAGCAAATCACCTTGTCTCTCTCCCAGCCTTTGCTCCCATGCCAGGAAAATAGTGTCTAGAGATCTGGGCAAGCTGGTTTGGGTGGGGACCCCTGTGCGGATGGAGCCACCAACCTTGCTGCAGCCCCCAGCAGGATCTGGGGGTGTCCAGGTGTGGAAAGAGCCAACAGCCGGTTGGGGAGGATGCTGCAGGCATGTGGTACCCCTGGGCCCTGCTCACACTCAGTCATGAGTCTGGGGCTTCCTTCCATGCCCCACGTTCCACATGAGGCTTGGCCTCAGTCCTCTCACAGTGGGGGACACAGATGCTGGTGACAGCTGGATGGGAGCCCAGATGTGTCCCTTCGCTCTCAGGGCAAGTGTGAGCCTGTGCCGCTGCCTGAAGAGCTGGCACTGGGCCCAGGGCCCACTCTGGGCCCAGGGTTCTCACTCTTGGCAGGTCCTGGCGTTATAGCAAGTGATGTTATGGCAGCTGAGATGGGCTGAGCAGCAGCTATGCTGGGTGCCAGCTGTGCCCTGAGGGCTCTGTGTGGGGAGAGAGGAAGCCGGGGGTGGGCACCAAACACACGAGGACAGTGAGGCCCACAGAGGTCGCGGAGGTGGCCTGAGCTCACACACAGCCAGAGATAACGGGTCACTCGAGGACAAGTAGGAGCTCCTAGCGTGCCCTGTGACGCGCCAGGCTGGGGCGTGTGCAGTGGGTGTGGAGCTGGGCGCTGCCCTCAAGGAGCCCAGACCCCACCCCCTGGGCACACAGCAGTTTCAGGGCCCCCACGCTGCCTCTGGGGGCCTGCACTTCACCTCCAGTTCCTCATGTCACCCTCACACCAGCCTGGCGAGTAGGACCCCCTGTCGCCACATCTCTGATGGGGACCTGGAAGCCCAGACCTGAGCCAGTGGAGACCAGCAGAATCCAGACCCCACAGGCCGACTGAAGCGCTTGCCCTCGACGCCCCTGCAGGCCCAGCACGCCACAGCTTCTCCCCAGGGAGGCAGACCAGCAGGACACACAGGACTCGGGAGGGGCTGTCCTGAGGATAAGAAGGCTGGTCCCCAAGCCCCTGCAGAGCAGGGCTGCCCGTGACCTGATCTCACCCAGCCACAGGCAGCATGGGCCCAGAGGCTGGTCTTGGGTGCTCTGAGCCATGTCCAGGTGCCCTGAGGTGCCTGAGGGTTGCCCAATTGGAAGGAGTGGGGCTTCACCCCTCCCCACTGCGTCCAGGCTGTTTTCCAGGGCAGAGAGAACCCCTCAGACTCTCGAGCCTTTCCTCTGCTGCTGAGGCTTCGCTCTTCAGGGGTCCGCAGAGGCCTCTGCAGGAAAGACCCCAGCATCTTAGGAACCTGCCCAGGGCCCTCCAGCCAGCGAGGCCAGGACTTCTGGAGCCCCAGCCTCCCGACTCCCGTGTGCAAATCTGTGAGATGGGCCAGAAAGAGCGTTCGGGAGATCCACCCTGGCAGGCCTGGGGTTCCTCAGACACAGCCAGGCCTGAGCCCAGCAACACCCCCCACAACCCCCCCGCCCCCCCCACCTCAAGGACCATTTCTGAACCTGCGGCTGAGCAGAGTGCTGGACGCCAGGCAGGGCCAGAGGGTGTCCTTAGAAGGGGAGCCCTGGTCAGCTCGAGGGAGCAGCATGGGCCGAGGGGACAGGGCCTGGTCCCTGGCAGGGGTGCTGGGTTGGGGGGTGCGGGTGCGAGGCAGGGCTGAGCCCCTCTTTGCTCGCAGCTCCCAGAGACTAAAGCGGAGCTGCGCTGCACTGGGCTGGGCGGCGGGCCTGGCGCAGCCCCTCAGGGACTAGTGCCCTGCAGGTGGAGGGCTGGACCCCTGGGGCTCGCAGGCTGGAGGAGGGAGGGGCCCCTGGCCAGGAGGCAGTCTTCCCAGAGGTGCCCCTGGCCTGGCACCTGAGACTGAATTCCAGGTACCCAGTGGCCAACCCCACCCCCCTGCTCCTCTCCTGCAAGTGTGTCCAGGTCTAACAACACACTTTCTGGGGTGTTTTACGCGGAAAACTTTGAGCCAAAAAACCACCCACTGCCTTCCCTCTGGAGCACTGGCCACAGCAGCACGCTGTCCACTCGAGCCTCAGGCCTGGGGCCTGCGGCCAGGGTCAAGCAGGCCTGTCCCTGTTGCTGGTTGAGGGTGGCCTGCCTTCAGGCCAAGCTGTAAGCCTTCCGTCACAGCTACCCTGGAGGTGCCCAGCGTAGGGGGACACAGCGCTGAATTCTGTGAGAGGCTGTGTCAGGATGCAGCCGAATGAGAAGGCTGTCCACCTAGCAGGCCGCACCTGGCCAGCCCCAGACTTTGGGTGGTTGAGTGATGGGGTGAGGGCAGCAGCCCAGAGCAGCCGGCGCTCTGCCTCCCCGACTGTAGGGCAGCCACGTGGTGTCTTGGGGCCCCTCACACATCTGTCTCCTGAACACTCCAACCCTTTGTGGCTCTCAGGAGCCTCCAGAGGAGGGGGAAATGAGCCCCAAACCCCCCCGCCCCCCCCACCTCAAGGACCATTTCTGAACCTGCGGCTGAGCAGAGTGCTGGACGCCAGGCAGGGCCAGAGGGTGTCCTTAGAAGGGGAGCCCTGGTCAGCTCGAGGGAGCAGCATGGGCCGAGGGGACAGGGCCTGGTCCCTGGCAGGGGTGCTGGGTTGGGGGGTGCGGGTGCGAGGCAGGGCTGAGCCCCTCTTTGCTCGCAGCTCCCAGAGACTAAAGCGGAGCTGCGCTGCACTGGGCTGGGCGGCGGGCCTGGCGCAGCCCCTCAGGGACTAGTGCCCTGCAGGTGGAGGGCTGGACCCCTGGGGCTCGCAGGCTGGAGGAGGGAGGGGCCCCTGGCCAGGAGGCAGTCTTCCCAGAGGTGCCCCTGGCCTGGCACCTGAGACTGAATTCCAGGTACCCAGTGGCCAACCCCACCCCCCTGCTCCTCTCCTGCAAGTGTGTCCAGGTCTAACAACACACTTTCTGGGGTGTTTTACGCGGAAAACTTTGAGCCAAAAAACCACCCACTGCCTTCCCTCTGGAGCACTGGCCACAGCAGCACGCTGTCCACTCGAGCCTCAGGCCTGGGGCCTGCGGCCAGGGTCAAGCAGGCCTGTCCCTGTTGCTGGTTGAGTGTGGCCTGCCTTCAGGCCAAGCTGTAAGCCTTCCGTCACAGCTACCCTGGAGGTGCCCAGCGTAGGGGGACACAGCGCTGAATTCTGTGAGAGGCTGTGTCAGGATGCAGCCGAATGAGAAGGCTGTCCACCTAGCAGGCCGCACCTGGCCAGCCCCAGACTTTGGGTGGTTGAGTGATGGGGTGAGGGCAGCAGCCCAGAGCAGCCGGCGCTCTGCCTCCCCGACTGTAGGGCAGCCACGTGGTGTCTTGGGGCCCCTCACACATCTGTCTCCTGAACACTCCAACCCTTTGTGGCTCTCAGGAGCCTCCAGAGGAGGGGGAAATGAGCCCCAGCCCCCTGTGACCCCCAGGCTTCCCCAGCAGCAGCCCTGAGGTGCCCTCCCAGCCCCCACAGGAGCAGAAGCCGTCAGACCTGGACTTCCAGGAGATGGCAGAGATCCAGATCTGCAGAGACACCTGCTGGTCAGGTGAGTGAGCAGGCCGCACCAGGGCCCTGCCCGCAACACAGTTACCTGCAGCTGCTGCCCACCACACAGCCAGGCCCCCAGGCCCTTCTTGTCCCTGGCTCGGAGTGTGCTTCCATCCCCCACAGCCCGTTCCCCACTGATGCCCATCCTGTTGCCTCCACTGTCACGGCTGTGAGTGCTGCCCAGGCCTCCATAGTCCTGGCCTATCCAGCTAGTGTCTGCCCCAGCACCACTGGCACCCCAGGCTGGCACTTTGGGAGTCGTCCTGGCCCCCCCTTCCCCCAGCGTACTTCCCCCCGCCTTCTCTAGCCCCCTAAATCAAGCTCTGGCCCCATCCCCTTCTCTCTAACGCCTGGAACTGGATTCACCTGTCCAGGCGCTTAGCCCCTCATTTCTCTGCTGCCCCACTCTACCCCGCCTCTCCCCCAGAGAAGGCCTTGTGGTATCCCCCAGGACTCCCTGAAGCAGCTCAAGGGCCTGGAGAGGCGCCTCCTCGGAGAGGACGCAGCAGGCACTGGCTTCCCAGGCCAGCAGCCTCGGGAGTAGAGGCTTTTCTGTTTGGCTCAGAGTCTGAACTGCCTGTCCGCCCCGCCCCCCCAGCAACCCACGCATGACCCGTCCGCTCCCACTCTGGCGCAGGCACCGGGGGTGGGACGGGGTCCTGTGAGGGACGGCCTCTGAGAGCCCTCCGCCTCTCCCGCTTCTCGTTTCAGGTTCTGAGTCGGAGCGGGAGCAGGCCCGGTCATCTCCCCGCCTGCACGATCCTGAAGGCGAGGTGCACCAGGCCGGGGGCGTGCTAAGGACCCTGCTGAGGAGCCTTCCTCGCAGACCCGGTCATGGGGACCACTTTGGGCAGGAGCCCAGCCTGGAGCAGCCAGCAGGCCAGCCACCGAGGGCCGGGCCCCGTTCCCAGAAGAGAGGCAGCTGGCTCGGGTCGCAGGGGGCCTCCGGGAGGGAGAGCAGCCCGGGGCGCACAGCCGAGCTGGCGGGCGGCTTGAGCCGGGGCTCGGTCCTCGGGACCCAGCAGGGCGGCCCGCGGGGCGGGAAGCCGCACAGGTGCGAGGCCTGCGGCAAGAGCTTCAAGTACAACTCGCTCCTGATGAAGCACCAGCGCATCCACACAGGCGAGAAACCCTACGCCTGTCACGAGTGCGGCAAGCGCTTCCGCGGCTGGTCGGGCTTCATCCAACACCACCGCATCCACACGGGCGAAAAGCCCTACGAGTGCGGCCAGTGTGGCCGCGCCTTCAGTCACAGCTCGCACTTCACGCAGCACCTGCGCATCCACAATGGGGAGAAGCCATACGAGTGCGGCGAGTGCGGCCAGGCCTTCAGCCAGAGCTCCAACCTGGTGCGGCACCAGCGGCTGCACACGGGCGAGAAGCCGTACGCCTGCAGCCAGTGCGGCAAGGCCTTCATCTGGAGCTCGGTGCTCATCGAGCACCAGCGCATCCACACGGGTGAGAAGCCCTACGAGTGCCCCGACTGTGGCAAGGCCTTCCGCGGCCGCTCGCACTTCTTCCGGCACCTGCGGACCCACACCGGCGAGAAGCCCTTCGCCTGTGGCGCCTGCGGCAAGGCCTTCGGCCAGAGTTCCCAGCTCATCCAGCACCAGAGGATCCACTACCGGGAGTAGCGAGCGCTGGGGACACTTGGCAGCAGCCTGGGCTCGAGGCGGCATTCCCGCGACGGGCTCCTGCCTGCGCGCCCTCCTGGTTAGCACAGCCGGCATCACATGCCCTGTCCCGAATAAATTCTTTGTACTTGGAAACGAGAGGAGGCCCAGGAGCTGACTTCATCGCTATCTTGGGCTCTGTGCAGGGTGTGGTGCAGGTTGCATGTGCATATGGGTCGGTGAATAACAAAAATGGACCTAAACCTGGAGACTTCAGTTGGATACAGGGGTTTTTATTTTTACACGAATAGAAGCAGTGTACCATGATGGCTATGAAAATCAACTGGAATTTAAAGCCCAACTCTACATTTAACTGTAAGGTTAGACAAGTTAATCTCTCCAAATTTGTTTTCTAGTTAGGAAAAAAAGATATATTAGGCAGGGCTCTCCAGAGAAGCAGAGGCAGTTGGAGAGACAGGTAGGTTAGGAATCCGCTTGTGAGGTTACGGAGGCTGAGATGCCCCAAGACCTGCGCGGGCGCTGCTGAAGACCCAGAAGCATCAATAGTGTAGCTCCAGTCTGCAAGCCAGCAGGCCCAGGCCCCAGGAAAATGCAGTGTTTCAGTGCAAAGGCAGAGTGAGACTGACACCCCAGTTCAACAGGCAGGAGAAGTTCACTGTTACTTGGACCTCTTGTCCTAGTCAGTCGGCTGACTGGCTGATCGGCCGCGACCCACGCACATGAGGGTGAGGAGCCCAAGCACTTTACTCAGTCTGCTGACTCAGATGACCATCTCGCCCAGAATAATGTTTGACCATGTATCTGGACACCCTGTGGCTCAGTCCAGTTGACACATAAAATTAACAGTCATTAGCAAGGATAAGATTGTACTTGATGTTGTAGAGTTGGCCTCATTCCTCCTGCTATGGGTGTTCTCTCTCTCTGGGATGCAGACCAGAGTGCAAAGGAGCCCCAGACCTATTTGCTTATATTTTACCCACTAGAGGTTATGGGAAACATCCCAGAGAAGGGTTCTGCTGGGGTATTAGGCCACTTGCTCTCCATCACTGGGAGATGGGCTCAGAGATTGCCATTCAGCCTGATTCAAAGTAACACCCGTGGCTGGTGGCAGGACGCTGGGATGAGCAGACAGAACCACAAGTTCCTCTGCCCACATTTTCAGTACCATTATTGTCTACACGCTTGTCTTTGTCAGTTGCAAAGCATCATTCCATATGGGGCTACATCAGTATCTCATCACCCTGAACTGGACAAGGGGTTAGGCTTGACCCAGACTCCCGAGAAAAGAGCATCTCCAAGGCTGGGGTCAGAGCTTGCTGAAAAAAAGATTCCCAGACCCCACATCAGAGAAGACAGATTCAGTAGATCTGGGGTGGGGCCGGGGAATCTGGATTTAGCTCCAGCACCCCCAGTGATGTTGACAGTGTGCCAGGCTTGGGGGCCTATGGGCTCACCCAGCCCCTCGAAGCAGGTGTTTCTGCATGGGCGACGGTCCCAACCCTACTCAGACACCAACTGGAAGGGGGCCCGGCACTTCTGGACTGCCTGGCTGAGGCCAGGGTCCGCCCTCCAGCACCAGCCCTCCCAGTCCTGCCCTCTGGGCCTGTCATAGCCTGGCTGTACTCAGTGGAGGAAGAGCCCTCAGGATTTCAAGGTGGTGGTCATGCTAGGGGCCGTCTCCTCACTCCTGCAGTTCTTTCCTAAGTGCTGGCTTCCTTCAACTGGTCGCAGGGATCGTGGACTTGCCTCAGCAACGGACAGTAACGTTCTCACCTCAGACCAAGCCAGCATTCCTCCCCTGGGCCGCCGCAACAACCCAGTACTCGCCTCCGCCTCCCACCCGCTCCACCAGAGTCTTCTGGAATCACGAGTTGGGTGGTGTCCCTTGCTTGCTTTCCAGAGTCTCTCCTTACGCTCAGGGCCTCCTTGCCCTTTCCCTCCCAGGCTGTCTCTGCCTCACCGCCCGCTTCTCCGAGGTCCCACAGCTAGTTGCTACCCAGCACCTCGGACAGCTCCAGAGAAGCGCGCGGGTCCGAGCGTAGGTGCACCGCCCCGAGGCTCTCGGGCTCAGCCCAGTGGCTCCCGGGGTCTCCTCTCCGCGGACTCCTGCCCCTGGCAGGGACCCCTTCCGGCCCCCAACCCGGAGCTTCCGAGAGCTCCGGGAAGTGCTGGCGGCGCGGGGCGGGGCTCTCTGTGGGCGCGGCGCGCGCTTCCGGCTCGCAGGAGCCGCGGGGCGGAGGCGGTGTGGCCCCGCGCTGCGGGTCCCTCGGCCCTGCGGCCCGGCTGGCGGTAGACGCGGTGTCACGGCCGGCGCCCTCTGGCCTTCCTCCCACAATCCGCACGACCCCTGACCGCAGAGCTGCGTCCGTGCGCCAAAAGGGCGTCCCCCGCCCGCTGGGCCCAGGAACCCGACGGCCGCAGGCCAGGTTCCCAAATCATGCTTCTCCCACCTCCTCATTTTCGGGAGTGCGATGAAAGAGTTGACAATCCCGGGAGAGGCCGGGTTTCGCTTTGGAAGAAATTCGTCTGGGAGTGTGCGGGCGGAGCTTGTGAAGTCCGGACCGCTGTGCCCTTGAGGGGAGCCCCCGGCCCCGGGCACGGCCCCATCCGCGCCGCTGGGGTGTGTTTCCCTGAGACCTCTCCAGGGATCAGCACGCCGACGCCAGCGCTATCACCCGTTGTGACCTCACCTGCCACTCCGCCTGCCAAGGGCACCAGGCCAGGCTCTCGTCTTGCGGAGGAGGGGACCCAGGGACACGGTACTTCCCTCTGGAGCCCCGGGCTGTGTCCCTTTGGCCACGGTCCTGACCTCGGCGTCTGTTATTCAGTGTGAGGCCCAGTCCCCTCCCCACTGCCCTGCTGCCTCGCCCCAAGGATCAGCCAGATTCCGGGTCTCAGGGGAAACTGAAGGCTAGTCCTCAGGAGGACAGGTTTTAACAGAATTTTTAAAATTTTGTTTTAATTTTAAAAGTTTATTTGAGCAAAAATCATTTGGAATCAAGCAGGGCTCCCAGATTTCTTTTTCTTTAACGACATTGCTGGGTAGGGGGTGGGGGGCTGGGAGAGGGTGGAGACAGGTAGTGAGTTGGAGATCGACTTGTACACACTGTTATATTTGAAATGGATAAACAGCAAAGACCTACTGAATAGCACAGGGAATTCTGCTCAATGTTATGTGGCAGCCCGATTGGGAGGGGAGTTTGGGGGAAAGCTAATACATGTATATGTATGGCTAAGTCGCTTTGCTGTCCACCTGAAACTATCACATTGTTAACAGGCTATACCCCAATACAAAATAAAATGTTGAAAAACATTTTTTAAAAAGAAAGAAACAAGATGGAAAAATAATAATATTTTGGGAGTTTGTCCCCTTCTCACACACTTCCTCTCCCTGACCTTGATCCCTGTGTAACCCCATCCCAGACACGGGGTTTAATCCCCTGGTTCCCTGAATTAAAGAGATGACGTGCCTTCCCCAGGTCTCTGCATGCTCCGGTTCAGAGGCTGCTGTCTGCTGCCTTCCCTTCTGGCTTCAGCTCAGAGGAGGAGATTCCAGGGCAGGAAACTCTGGAAGAGGCAGAACCCCAGTGTGTCCGGGGGACAAATGCCTCAAGTCTCCCGTGGCAGGGCCAGGGACCTGCCAGACTGTGCAGAAGCCATCAGTGTTCCCAGCTGGCAGGGCTGCCACAAGAGACCTGCCCACAGTAGGCGATTCCTGGGGAGGAGAGGAACCAAGACCTTGAGATGGGAAGCAAACCCAGCCTCACCGCCAGCCTGTGACACGCCAGGGAGACTGCACAAGAGGGAGGTTGGGAGCGATGAGCCCAGCTGTTTGAGCCACTCCAAATCTAGCAGGTGTGGGGAGCCCCAGCCCGGGAACCAGCTCTCCACCGACCTGTGGGACCCAAGGCCTCCCTGCACGGGCCAAAGCCTGGAGCAGCAGAAGCTTCCAGTTAGGGAGAAGCCTCACCAGTGCAGCCAGTGCGTGCAGGAGGGTTTTCGGGTGGACCTCGGACCAGAGGATCCACACTGGCAAGAAGCCATCTCGTGTACCCAGAGCGGGAAGACCTTTAGGCACAGCTCCCAGGTCACGCAGCCCCCGCAGTTCCACAGCAGCGAGAAGCCCATTGCGTGTCCACGGTGCAGCCCTTCCTTCAGCCAGAGCTCCAGCCTCACTCAGTACCAGCGGGGCCACCCCGGGGAGGAGCAGTATGCCTGCCAGGAGTGCGCAGTGCCTTCAGCATTAGCGCCTTCCTCAGTGAGCATCCACACCGGAGAAAAGCCCTCTGAGTGCAGCCGCACCTTCAGGGCCCTGTCGGACTTCTTCCTGCAACCAGAGGGTCCACACTGCTGAGAAGCCTTTCGCTGTGCTGAGTGAGCAGGGCCTTCCCCTGAGCTCTCACCTGAGCCAGCGCAGGTAG
>SJYR01000930.1:97798-123614 GCA_006410655.1 Kobus ellipsiprymnus
GTGGCGCACTGGGGCCTCTGCCGCACCGAGCTGACCCTGCACGGGAGGGCACTGGGGACACTGTGGGCGCCTGCGGTGCTTCGGTGCAGGCGTGCGGAGAGCAGCGCTCAGGCTCGCCCTGAAGCTGGCCCCGACACTTGCACCCCGGTTAAGACGCCTGCGCTGGCTCCCTCGCCCGCAGCCCTGCCAGGCCTTCACTGCCCACTGGGCCGCCCGGTAACAGTGCTAACAGAGTTCCACTGGCTCCCCCTGGCAAGCGGACCGGAGGATGCGGCAAGGCGGCAGCGCCCTTTCATTCGCCGGGAGATCTGACAAATATGCTGTTGAAACGAGCTCCGTGGTCCCCCTGTTGGCAGCCCTGAGAAAGGCCTAGACCAGAGGTCAGGCAATGGGGAAGAGCACTGCAGTACACACCCTTCAAGCGGCCAGTGGGCTTTGCATATGTGCGGACGACGAACTCTTTGAACTCTTTTCTTTACCCAACATTTTCCTGTGCGGAGGGTGCGGGGGTGCGCCGCGAGGGGCGGGGACGCCGAATCGAAGTCTAGCTGGAGCAACTCTTCACTGTATTTTCAGGTTTGTACTGTGTTTTCAGCCTCGTGGGTCCTTTTTGGTCATGGGGCTGGTCGAATAATGCAGGGCATAGTCCCTGGCTTGGAGGGCATAGTTGAGAAGTGGCGGCCGTGTGGGGACTGTATATTTTCAGGTAAGGCCCCATGTCTGTCTACTTGGTGTCTGGTGGGAGCAAAGGTTCTGGTGTGGGAGATCGGATTCGCGTGGTTGGAGTAGTTCTTTTGGGAAGAGTGGTCCTCCAGAATATTGCAGGTTTTCCCTTAAGATGTGTCTTGAATGCTATTTCTAGTTTTTAGGTCATCCTTTTGAGATGTTTCCATTTTTACGTGCGCTTTATGATTTGTAAAACGTTACACATAAACAGTGCAGTGTGGGATTGGACATGTATTCCAGTACTCTTGCCTGGAAAATCCCATGGACGGAGGAGCCTGGAAGGCTGCAGTTCATGGGGTCGCTAAGAGTCGGACACCTTCACTGCCCACTGGGCCGCCCGGTAACAGTGCTAACAGAGTTCCACTGGCTCCCCCTGGCAAGCGGACCGGAGGATGCGGCAAGGCGGCAGCGCCCTTTCATTCGCCGGGAGATCTGACAAATATGCTGTTGAAACGAGCTCCGTGGTCCCCCTGTTGGCAGCCCTGAGAAAGGCCTAGACCAGAGGTCAGGCAATGGGGAAGAGCACTGCAGTACACACCCTTCAAGCGGCCAGTGGGCTTTGCATATGTGCGGACGACGAACTCTTTGAACTCTTTTCTTTACCCAACGTTTTCCTGTGCGGAGGGTGCGGGGGTGCGCCGCGAGGGGCGGGGACGCCGAATCGAAGTCTAGCTGGAGCAACTCTTCACTGTATTTTCAGGTTTGTACTGTGTTTTCAGCCTCGTGGGTCCTTTTTGGTCATGGGGCTGGTCGAATAATGCAGGGCATAGTCCCTGGCTTGGAGGGCATAGTTGAGAAGTGGCGGCCGTGTGGGGACTGTATATTTTCAGGTAAGGCCCCATGTCTGTCTACTTGGTGTCTGGTGGGAGCAAAGGTTCTGGTGTGGGAGATCGGATTCGCGTGGTTGGAGTAGTTCTTTTGGGAAGAGTGGTCCTCCAGAATATTGCAGGTTTTCCCTTAAGATGTGTCTTGAATGCTATTTCTAGTTTTTAGGTCATCCTTTTGAGATGTTTCCATTTTTACGTGCGCTTTATGATTTGTAAAACGTTACACATAAACAGTGCAGTGTGGGATTGGACATGTATTCCAGTACTCTTGCCTGGAAAATCCCATGGACGGAGGAGCCTGGAAGGCTGCAGTTCATGGGGTCGCTAAGAGTCGGACACGACTGAGCGCCTTCACTTTCACTTTTGACTTTCATGCATTGGAGAAGGAAATGTCAACCCACTCCAGTGTTCTTGCCTGGAGAATCCCAGGGATGGAGCCTGGTGGGCTGCCGTCTATGGGGTCGCACAGAGTCGGACACGACTGAAGTGACTCAGCTTAGCAGTCAGTGTTTACTGATGCAGGAAATGCCTCAGACACAGGCTCCTGAGGATGGGCTGGTGGGAGACAGGTGCAGGGAGCCCCGTTTGTTGAAGATTCTGGGAGAGTGTCCAGAGGGGCCCCCGGGGATGACCGGGAGTCCAGGGCTGGAAGAGTCGCGGCCTGCAGGTACTTTGGATGCCAGCAATGGTCCAGCTTCTGCCCTTTGGGCCACGTGGCTTATGTCTGTATTCTGCCCTCTGCCCTCACATTCTGAAGCTGTTTCTGAGCCCAAAAAGGTAACATCTAGGCAGTTGGTGGGGCTTCAAATTACCTGTTCTCTCCCCTCCTGGCCTTTTTGCTGCCCAGCTGCCCGCCTGAAAGCCTGTCCACTGTATTTGGCTCCTTCATCCCTCCCCCTGCACCATGGCAGGTCTGCAGGCTCCAGCACTCTGGGCAGTAAGAGGGAACTGGAAAAGCCAGCGGGCTTCATTCACCTCTGTGTCCTGCACTTGCAGTGACCAGCAGCTGTGTTCCAGTAGTGCCTGTTCCACTGACTGGGCCCTGGAAGGCGGAAGGAGGCAGAGCAAAGGTGCTGACCAGGTTTCTCTTTCTCTCTCTCGGTTGTTAATGTCAGAAGAGGTGATGGACCCAGGGCAGAGCTCTCCTAGGAGAGTGTAGCTGAGGGCAGGCAGGAGAGGGATTTGCACTGTTCTCCAGGGGATGTGAGTGAAGGAACAGACCCGTGTGTGGTTGGGGCCACAGGCCAGGCTGAGTTCAGCTCTCCCTGCCTCAGGCTGGCCCAGCCCTGGCAGCAGTGAAGCCCCTCCACTCCTCTGGGCACTGGCCAGCTCTCTGGGGCCCAGAACCCAGACATGGAAGCCAAGTGGACCCCCTACCCACTCACAGAGCAAGTGACACTGGCTTGGGTAGCATGTGAGCTCAGGGGGTTGCTACTGGAACCCCAGGAATCTGGGTTTTCTGGTGGTCAGGGAAGTCTTTGTCCCCTGTCCACCTCTCACCTCTGCAGGCCCCTGTGGCCTCAGGCTCCGACTGCTCAGGTCTGACACCATCTCAGCCCGGGCTGCAGAGGACACAGCCCTGTCTCCCCCCCGGCTGCTGCACAAACCCTAGTCAGGTCACAGGCCCATCCTGGGAAGCTGGTGGTATTGGTTCCAGAATGATCTAAGGAAGATAAGGCAGGGGCATGCCCCAGAAAGACGGGGCCCCAAGCAGAAGCAAACAACAGCGCCCCCCACCCCCAGATGCACTCCTGATCCTGCTGGAGAAGAAAAGCCAGTGCACATCCCATGAGGAAGCCATCACTAGAGCCCGAATGAGAAAGCTCACTCTGGCACCTGGTTGTGGAAGCAACAGATACATGATGGGACCCCATGGGGACGTCTAGAGGAGGACACCCTCCACCACCTGCATCCTGGGACGTCAGCGTCGACCTCTTTGGCGCCATCAGAAGGCAGATTCAGCGTGCAGTATATGGTCTCCTTTGAGGCTTGCACAGGAGACAGGTTTAATCCGTTTCTCATCAACAAGCTCTGTTTGTCAGGACCTCACTTTTTTGATAAAACTTGACAAAGCACATTTTCCCTATTATATAAACAGAATATATTGTAGAAAATTTGGGAAATGCAGAAAAGTAGAAAGAAATCACACTAGTTCACATCACATGGCAGAACCATACCTTTTAACTTTTTATATCTATACAAATTCCTTTTTCCCCAAATCTTTTTAGGGTGGATTACATCCATTATGCCTCTTAGCTCCATAACCCTTTCATGTGTGTTTCCGACACTCAGGGATGTTCTCTTACAGACCCACACTGCAGGCACCAAGTCCGGGTAACTGGACACCGACACAATGCCCAGCCAAGTGCGGCCTCTCATCCCTGTCTCTTATACACATCTAGATGTGTATAAGAGACAGCTTGTACAGTCTGGCTTGGGAGCCACTTCCTCACTCTGCACAGCCATGTCGGTGGGATCCCTGGGGCCATTTTCTTTTTTGCTGTTGTTTTACCGACACAATGCCCAGCCAAGTGCGGCCTCTCATCCTGTCCATGGTATTTTCCCTTCAACCCAGCATCCAGCAGGGTCACTGGTTGCCCTGTGTCCTTAGGAATCTTCAATGTGGGGCAGTTCCTCGGCCCTTCTTTTCTCCCCAGAGATGGTTTATTAGTTGCAAGGGAAACATGGTGCCCACAGTGAGAAAACCAGACAGCGGTGACCATGTGATCATAACGATCTCTAGCCAGTGACGAGTTGGTGGACACCAGGTAGCTGCACATGACACCCAGAGGACACATCCTTGCAGGATTCCAGCAGGAGAGGCCTGGCCTGTGTCCAGTGATGAGGGAGGGGAAGGGAATGGGCCAAGGCTCAGAGCGAGGCAGGAGCGAGCCGGGCAAGGTCAAGGACTGGGGACTGGTTCCACAGCTGGGGGAGCTGGAGGAAGAAGCACGACTGGAGAGGGGGTGAAGGCTGGGGGCCAGCGTCGGGCTGAGGGAGGGAAGGGGGCCGCTGCCAGCCACCCACTGGGCCTGTGTGCTGAGTGGGCTGAGAGCGCGGGTGGCTGCCAGAACAGAGCAGAGGGGCAGTGCCAGGGGCCAGGGTCATCTCAAAGGCTCTCTGCGCTGTGGGGGTCCCAGAAGGTGTTAGGATGGGGTGGCTGAGGAGCAAGACAGGAGCATCTAAAGGAAAGTGCCTGCAGCGTGGAGAGACAGCACAGTGCCGCGCTGGGCACAGGACATTCACCACCCAGGCCCAGACCCATGTCTGAGGCTGATGCTGGAAAGGCTTCTTGGCCGGGGTTCAACACAAGACCCTGTGTTGACCCACTCTGCACGCAGCCCCACCGCGTAGCCTATGGGGCTCAGAGAATGCCCGCCCTCCAGACCTTGCACAGGCTCCTGAGCCCGCAGAGGAGACCCCAGTCCTGGCCAGCACCTCGCCTCGGCATAGAAGAGACGCCAGGAATGGACCGGCCAGGCTGTGCCCCGGCTCGTGCAGCCCGAGGAAACCGTGAGATAGTAAAGCCCTCGAGTGTGTGGTCGCTGCGGACCAGCCGGGAGGGACCAGCCCGGGGACACAGGGCAGGCGGGAGGAGAGGGTCCACCTGCCAGGACCAGCCGCCGTCAGGCTCCGGCGTCCTGCCCTCGGCGGATCTCCGTGGGGAGGGCGGCCAGGGGTCTCTCCGGCTCTGCCTGCCCCTTCCCACGGCTGCTCCCTGCTTTCTCCACGAGCGCCGGCCGCCTCCGTTGGTGCCTTCGCCCACTGCCCAGTCAGCAAGGGCACCATCCCGAGTGACGACCCAGGCCTTGGGCCCGGACCCGGTGGAGGCCACGGGGCTGGCGGGGAGGGCTCGCGCGGGCCCAGGAGGCGTCCCGGAGGTCTGCGGAGGAAAGCGCAGCAGGGGCGGGAGCGGTGAATGTGAAAGTGTACGGACAACCGCCAGGGGTCTTGCACGCGAGGCTAGGAAGCCCTGCCCTCCCAGGTTAGGTCCACGCCCCCCGCGGCTCCGGCTGCTGCCCGCGTCCCCCAAGGCAGCCGAGTGCCGGTCCTCCGGCGCCTAGAGCGTCACCGGAACTACCTGCGCCGCCTGGGTGGGCGCCGCTTCCCGCGAGCGGAGGGGCTCCGGGTGAGTGCGGGCGAGGCTGGGGCTCGGCGGGGAGAGGGCGGGGTGTGGACGCCCGGCCGCGCAGGGGCAGGAGACCGAGACAGGCCCGAAGGGCCGGGCACCGGGACCCTTGTCTGTCCCCGGCTACGCTTGTGAAAAGGCTCACGTCCCGGAGGAGAGCGGAGGCGGCTGGCGGTTCTAACCTCGTCGGGGCCAGAGAGAGCCTCCCCCGCCCAGGGTGACGCCCCGGGACAGCCTCCATGCCCCAGGGTGACGCCCCCTGACAGCCTCGTCCCTGAAGTGGAATCAGTTTGCCTTTAACGCCTTTGTAAATTGTTGAATTACCAGCAGTGCAGTGCTCCTTGTCCTTTCCCAACGATGCGTGAAGGTGCTTGTTTCCCTAATTGTCTCAATGTTCCTAAGGGGCCACTGCTTTTAAGCCTTTGCTACTTTTAGATGGAAACATATTTTAAATTTCATTTTTAATTGCCAGCCACGTGGAACAATGTGGGACCTGTGTTTAAAATATGTATATTGGCTACTTGTTTATTTTCTTCTCTGGTTACCTGCTCATAACTTTTACTAGTTTTTCACGCTTTCTTATGTATGTATAATAAGATATCTTGAGGCTATGAATCCTTATCTGTGTTGCAGGCATCTCTCCCGTTTGGCTTTTTTTTAATCTGGTTTTTATTCTAAATGTCCTGTGTAGTTAAGTCTGTTAGACTTCACCTTTGGTGTCACGCTTAGCAAAAGCATTCCTCAATTCAAAATTACACCATTCAGATGACTTTTTATTTTTTTGGCTTCATGTTTTTATATTCAGATCTTTATCAAGAAAAAATTTAAATACATAGAAATGTCTCCAGACATTTATGCATGTGTGCATGCTAGGTCTCTTTGCGACCCCGTGGACCGTAGCCTGCCAGGCTCCTCTGTCCATGGGATTCTCCAGGCAAGAATACGGGAGTGGGTTGCCATGCCAACCTCCAGGGGAACTTCTCCAAGGATCGAACATGCGTCTCTTATGTCTCTTGCCCTGCCAGATGGGTTCTTTACCACTAGCTCCACCTGGGAAGCCCAAGGACTGCTTAAAGGTGCTGGTTCGTCCCTCGTGGATCTGAGACCACAGCAGGCAGCTGACAGGTGCTACCTCATTGGTCTGGGCTCCTCATCTGCTGGGAGGCTGGGGTGAGGGGAGCTAGCGTGGCCTAGACAGAGCTCCCACTAGTTTCTGGGGTGTCTGCTTATTCAGGACCTTGGTTTATAGTGAGGTGGCTCCTCCGGGGCAGGCTCTGACCCTCCCTTCACTGAAGGACCTCTGACTTCCCCCCTGTCATTTTCTCCCCTTTTTCCTCTTTCTCCTGGACAGGGGTCCCACTGTGGGCATTTCTGCAGGAAGCAGCAAACAGAGCCCAGCCTGGGTCTCCAGACCACCACGAAGAGGGCTGCCCTGATGGACACAAGCACAGGTGAGGGAGGTGGCGCGGCCTGGCCCAGAGGGCTGTCCTAGACTAAGGGATGTAGGGACAGCTTAGGAGTTGGAGCTTCCCCATCGACCTGTCTGGAAGCTGTGGAGATGTCAGTGGACTCTGGCAACTTCTGATGCTCACAGCGCCCCACCTTCATGCCTTTGTGCTCCCCGTACCCCACCTCCTTTGCTCTCCAGGCCACACTTTTTTTTCCATAATATTCACTCGTTCAGCTGCACCAGGTGTTAGTTGTACCACGCGGGATCTTTTAGTTGCTGTGTGTGAACTCTCAGTTGCGGCAGGCAGAGTCTAGTTCCCTGACCAGGAGTCGAACCCAGGCCCCCTGCATTGGGCGCGTGGAGTCTTTTCTCCTAGCCATACTCTGCAGCCCACTCTCTCTCTCTGGAACCCCAACCTGGATGCCTCTGAGAACAAGAATTTTGTTTTCTAAATTGTAGTTGATTTACAATGTTGTTAGTTTCAGGTGTACAGCAGAGTGATTCAGTTATATGTATATTCTTTCTTATGTTCTTTTCCATTATATATTATTTTAAGATATTGAATATAATTCCATGTGTTATACAGGAGGACCTTGTTCATCCATTGGGTTGCCCAAATAATTTGGGTTTTTGGTAAGATGTTACAGAAAAACTTGAATAAACTACTTGGCCAATCCCAGGTTTTTTTGTTTATATTGACTTCCTCTATTTTTTTTTACCAATATTTTATATATAGTAGTTTGTATCTGTTAATTCCAAACTCCTAATTTATGCCTCCCCGCTTCGCTCCTTCTCCCTTTCCCCTTTGGTAATCATAAATTTGGTTTTGGTCTGTGAGTCTGTTTTGTAAATAAGTTCATTTGTGTCCGTTTTTTAGATGCCACGTATAAGTGATATCATGTATTTGTCTCTTACTTCTCCAGTAAGATAGTATCTAGGTCCATCCATGTTGCTGCAGAGGGCATCATCTCATTCTTTGTGGTTGAGTACTATTGCATTGTCTGTGTACACCACACCTGTCACTTGTCGATGGACATTTAGGTTGTTTGCATGTCTTGATTGTGAACCCAGTGCTGCTGTGAACACTGGGGTGCATGTATGCTTTTGAGTTTTCCCCGGATATATGCCCAGAAGTGGGATTTCTGGATCATATGGTAATTCTGTTTTTGGTTTTTAAAGGAACCTCCATACTGTTTGCCATAATGTCTGCACCGGTTTACATTCCCACCAACAGTGTAGGAGCCCTTTTCTCCACACCCTTGCCAGCATGTTATTTGCAAACTTTTTAGTGATGGTCATTTTGACCAGTGTAAGGTCTTACCTGTTGTTCTGGTGTGTATTTCTCTAATAATTACCAGTGTTGAGCATCTTTTCATGTGCCTGTTGAGCATCTGTGTGTCTTCTTTGGAGAAATGTCTATTTAGGTCTTCAGCCCATTTTTTGATTGAGCTGGTTTTTTGTAAATGAGTTGGATGAGCTGTTTGTATATTTTGTAAGTTAAGTCCTTGTCAGTCACAACACTTGCAAATATTTTCTCCCATTTCTGTAGCTTGTTTTGCTTATGGTTTCCTTTGCTGTGCAGAAGTTTATAAGTTTGATTAGGTCCCATTTGTTTTTGCTTTAGCTTCTTCTGCTTTGGGAGACTGATGTAACAAAACATTGCTATGGTTTATGTCAGAACGTTTTGCCTGTGTTCTCCTCTAGGAGTTTCACAGTATCACATCTTATATCTAACCCTTTAGGCCATTTTCAGAGTTTATTTTCGTGTGTGGTGTTAGAGAATGTTCTAAACTTCGTTGATTTACATGAAGCTGTCCAGCTTTCTCAGCACCACCCTATGGGTGCTCTGGGATGAAGGCTTCTCTGCTGGAGGTGGCCTGTGGCTCTGGGGCATTGAGCAGCCTCCCTGGTTTTCCCCACTTGGTACCAGTGTGACCAAAAGTAGGGTTGAGCTGCTCACCCCCTCAAAAGCCGATAGAGGCAAGGGTGACAGAAAGGAAAGTTTGCTTTATTTTGGATGCCAACAACCTTGAGTTGGGAGAGGGGGCAGTCAAAGCCACAGTGTTGTCTCAGGGAGTCCAGGGTCTGAGAGGGAGGCTGGATCCCAGCATTGCCATCAGCACTGCTTGCCCCTGCACTCCTGGACCTCTGCTTTGTTCCCTCCTGCTCTGCTGCTGACTGCTATCTGGGCTCCAGTCCATGTGGCCAAACCAGGGAGTCACCAGAGCCTGACTGAGGGTCTGTCCCCAGGCCTGAGACCGGGCAGACTGAGATTAGAGGCTTGGGCTTTTCTGGAGTCTCAGGAAAGGACACTGACCACCCTCCCCCAGTCCCTCATCCATCCTGAGACCACAGAGGTTAGAGGTAGAGAACTGGGCAAGACGAGGACAGGCAGGATCACAGGCATCTTGCTGTCAGCTCTGTCAGCACACAGCTCTCCAGCACCACCTGTGTGTCCTTAGCTGCATTCTCTTCTGAGTTGTGTATCTCTGCCCTCTTTTCCAGCTTACCAGGCTTCCTGCTGTGCAGCTTCAGCAGCTGAGCACGAGGCTCAGAGTGCAGAGCTGATGCCTCAGCAGGCAGCCCTGAAAGAAGGGGGCCATGGAGAGGCCACACCAGGACTGTTACAGGGTCCTTCCTGGACACTGGGGCTTCCGGACCCTTGTGGGAATGAGGAAGCTGCAGAGAGACCCAGAGGTTCCCCTCGAGGACAGGAGGTTCATGAGGACAGAGTGTCCAGGTCAGGGGTCACCCTGAACACAGCGTCGGCAGTAGATGGGAGAGGCCCCTGGAAAGGGCGGCCTTACCGATGCAGCACCTGTGACAGGAGCTTCAAATGCTATTCAGACGTGGTGAAGCACCAGAGTATTCACTCTGGGGAGAAGCCCTATGAGTGCAGTGACTGCGGGAAAGCCTTCATCCACAGCTCCCATGTCGTCAGGCACCAGCGCATTCACAACGGGGAGAAGCCTTACATCTGTAAGGAGTGTGGGAAAGCCTTCAGCCAGAGCTTCAACCTCATCAGACACCAGAGGATCCACACAGGAGAGAAGCCGTATGAATGTGCTGAGTGCGGCAAGTCCTTCAGTCAGAGGTCAGACGCTATGAAGCACCAGAGGATTCACACAGGGGAGCGGCTCTATGAGTGCAGCGAGTGCGGGAAAACCTTCATCCACAGCTCAAACGTCGTCCGGCACCAAAGGATTCACCACAGAGAGAACCCCTACGAATGCAAAGAGTGTGGGAAAGCCTTCAGCCAGAGCTCCAACCTCATTCAGCACCAGCGAGTCCACACAGGGGAGAAGCCCTATGCCTGCCAGGAGTGCGGGCGCGCCTTCAGCCGCAGCTCCTTCCTCAGTGAGCACCGGCGCATCCACACTGGGGAGAAGCCCTATGAGTGCGGTGAGTGCGGCCGCTCCTTCAGGGCCCTGTCAGGTTTCTTCCGGCACCAGAGGATCCACACCGGGGAGAAGCCCTTCCGCTGTGCACAGTGTGGCAGGGCCTTCCGCCTGAGCTTTCACCTTATCCAGCACCAACGGGTTCATGGCACAGAGTGAACCTGCTCTGGGGTGAATGTAGAGTAAAAGTTGAGTAAACAAGGCTGGAGGGTGGGTAGCATGCCCTTCAGTCTTTGCCAGCACCCCGAGGCTCATGAGCTGTGCTCCACGGGCCACAGGAAGATAACACTGTCTTGTGGTCTGTGAACTGCCCCTGGAGGCCTGAAGTTTACCACCACCTCCGGGAGCAGCGGAAAGGAAAGAGGCTGGGGAAGGAGACTTGATGCTGACATGTGCCTCTGAAGCTGCTGTACTTCATTTTCACAGCACTGGGGTTTCCTGGAGTATAGTTTACATGTGGTGCGATGCCCAGCTCTTAAGTGTTTGGTTATATAACAAATACAACCTGTTCTGACCTTCATGACTACCACACTATCAAGATGCTGACTATTTCCATCAACCCATAAAGACTCCTCGGGCCCCTCATCCTTAGAAGCAACCAACAATGTTGTTTCTGTCACTATAGTTTTGCTTGTTCTGAAATGTTATATAAATAGTGATATAATTTATACTCTTTATGTATTTTTCCCTGTGCTTAAGTTTTGAGGTTTATCCATGCATCAGAAGTTTGTTTTTGTTTTTTTTTTTAATGTTCATAGCACTTTTGAAAAGTGGTCACTGTTCATGATCTAATACCTCAGACACCACAATACAGCAGCTTTACAGATACCTGTAAATGTTACTTGCCAGATAGGAAGGAAGTGGTGTCTTTGTTGGGGATGCTACTCTGAGTATCATAAAACTCTGCCATAACAAGCTGAGTGAGGTCATGTTACTGAAAGCTGACTGTAATGTAACCTGGCCACAAGTCTTGAGGGTCCAGCTGCAGGACCCAAATCTGTCGTGGTCAGGCTGTGGTTTGGTGCCCCTTCATGGGAACTGTGTGCTCTAGATTAACTCCTGCCTGAATTATGGGGGTCCTGTAGCTGGCTGGGATTTCTAAAACAGTAGCTCAACTCGGGGGCTTCTGTTGGTACCTGTTTGTT
Organism: Kobus ellipsiprymnus; assembly: GCA_006410655.1. NCBI lineage: Eukaryota > Metazoa > Chordata > Mammalia > Artiodactyla > Bovidae > Kobus > Kobus ellipsiprymnus. The sequence goes on from SJYR01000930.1 coordinate 109,474, forward strand.
TTATGGTGTCTGCTCAGGTGACAGGGCTGTGGAACCTGTAGGGGCAGAGGTGCCCTCAGAGTGGATTCAGTGGCTCCACAGCACTGGGCTGGCGGCTCCTGGGCCAAAGTGAGGTAGAAAGCTGAGCCTGGAAATCCCATGCAGAGCCAAGACCTGGGTTTGTGCTACCTCCCAGGTAAGACAGCGCTCTGGAGGAAAGCGTCCCCTGCTTAGATTCTGGTGGCCCTGGATCATGAGGTCAAAGCAATGAACTTAAAGAAGTCACCAAGCACACAGGACAGCATCTCATTGACTGAGGGTTAACAAAACCAGCAAAGAACAGATACAGACCACAAAGAACTGCAGATTATTGAAACTACCAGATAATGCAGGCAAGAGAATAGTTATATGTGACTGTTTAAAGAAATATTAATAAGACATCTTCCCACTAAAATCTGGAACAAGACAAGGATGCCCACTGTCACCAATTCTATTCAACATAGTACTGAAGTCCTAGCCACAGCAGTCAGACAAGAGAAAGAAAACATATCCCAACTGGAAGAGAAGAGGGAAAATTACCATTATATGCAGATGACATGATACTGTATATGCAAAGCCCTAAAGAGTCCATACAAAAACACTAGAACTGATAAATTCAGCAGGGTGACAGGATACAATATTAACATACAGAAACCTGTTGCATTTCTTTACACTAAGAATGAAATACTGGAAAGGTAAAGTAAAAAAAAACAAGTCCCTTTTAACATCACATGAAGAAAAAATAAAATACTTAGGAATAAATCTGGCCAAGGAGGTAAAAGACATACACTGAGAACTATGAACACTAACAAAGGAAACTGAGGATGATTTATAGAAATGGAAAGGTGCTCTTCCCTTCTGTGGCCATCGCTGAAGCGCCAGTGCCCAAAATGAAGTTCAATCCCTTTGTGACTCCTGACCGAAGCAAGAATCGAAAAAAGCATTTCAATGTGCCTTCCCACATTCGCAGGAAAATTACATCTTCTCTTTCTAAAGAGCTAAGACATAAGTACAACGTTCGATCCATGCCCATCCAAAAGGATGATGAAGTTCAGGTTGTATGCGGGCACTACAAAGGGCAGCAAATCGGCAAAGTAGTCCAGGTTCACAGGAAGAAATACATCATCTACACTGAATGAATGCAGCAGGAGAAGGCTAATGGCACAACTGTCCATGTGGGCATTCACCCCAGCAAGGTGGTTATCACTAGACTAAAACTGGACAAAGACCGCAAAAAGATCCTCCAATGTAAAGCCATGGTGTTTTCAGCTTTACTTTGCTATTGTGTGAGATGAGGGCAATTGTGTGGTAGTTTGACCCCCAGCAAGATGCTGGCAGGCGCTGGAGCAGTGGCTGCGCAGCTGGAGCGACTGTGAGGAGATACCCCATGTCCAAGGGCACAGGAGAAGCCCCAGCAAGACTGTAGGAGGGGCGAAACTGTGTGTAGAATCAAACCCCATACCTGCCAGAGACGCTCAAAAGACTCAAACAAACCTTGTACACACCAGGACCCAGCGACCCCACAAAGAATGAGCCAGAACTGTGTTCGAGTGTCTCCTGAGGAGTTCTGGGTCAGCAGTGCCCTGCCACAGGGGCAGGGGCTCTGGGTGCAGCAGACCTGGGTATGGCATAAGCCCTCTTGAAGGAGGTCCCCATTAACCCCACCACAGAGCCGCCAGAACTTACACAGGACTGGGGAAACAGACTCTTAGAGGGCACCATCAGAACCTTCTGCACCAGGACCCAGAAGAAAGGAGCAGTGACCCCACAAGAGACTGACTCAGACTTGCCCATGAGTGTCCAGGAGTCTCCGGCGGAGGTGTGGGTCGGCGGTGGCCTGCTTCAGGGTTGGGGGCACTGAGTATAACAATGTGTGCATGGGTCCTTTTGAAGGAGGTTGCCATTATCTTCCTTACCTCCACCATAGTTTGGCCTCAGGTCAAAGAACAGGGAGGAAGCACAGGGCCAACCCATCAACAGAAAATTGGATTAAATATTTACTGAGCATGGCCCTGCCCACCAGAACAAGACCCAGTTTCCCCCTCAGTCAGTCTCTGCCATCAGGAAGCTTCCATTAAAGGAGAGAATGTTGAAATTATTATCTATATCCTGGAAGTTCCAGCCATTCTCAAGACACAGAATCATCACCTTCAATGTTTAAGCCCAAGTAGACAACAGCCAGGGGCTTGCCAGGTGGCGCAATGGTGAAGAGTCCACCTGCCAGCAGGAGATGTGGGTTCAGTCGCTGGGTGGGGAAGATCCTCTGGAGGAGGAAATGGCAACCCACTCCAGTATTCTTGCCTGAAGAATTCCACGGACAGAGGAGCCAGGCAAGCTACAGTCTGCCGTGGGGTCGCAAAGAGTCGGACACGACTGAGTGGCTGAGCATGCTGAGCACGAAGACAGTTGCCAGCATGTTGTGCCAGCCTGCAGCTGACACTGGAGTGCCCTTGACACTTGGATGGGCTTCCCTGACTTCCCGTGTCCCCGTGCTACCATCACAGTAACGCGACTCTGCACTTTAAACAAATTCACAGACTCAGGGAGTGTAACAACATGAAGTAGAGTGAACAGAGAGAGACCCACACCTGGACACAACACCATGAAAGCACAGACCAACAAGATGAAGACCTCGAGGAGCCAGAGAAAGACTCCATTGCCAGCACTCAGTCACACCATCAGCCCACTGCTCAAGACAACAGGAAGAGGCAGGAGACAGTGGGCCGTGTCCTCAGTGCACTGAGAGGACACCTGTCCATCTAGAACTGGCTCCCAGCAAAACTATTTTTTTTAGATAAGGTGAAAACATGTATAAGGAAAGTAAAACCTCTGAGTTCATTATTAAGCAGTTTTCACTGGAAGGACTTCTAACTAAAGTTCCTACTAGAGAAAGAAAGACAGTGATTTCCAAATGATGGCCTTCAATACCAGATGAATGGCTGATGTGACTGAAAAGCCACATCCTGTGAGGACGCACACTGGGCCCTTCACAAGAGCACGGGGGCCAAAGGGACCCTCAGGCCCTAAAAGCCTCCTCTGTTGGGAAGAGCTGTAACACGCTTTAGACTTTAAATACTCTTAGACTAGTTTAATGTAATTACTAAATATAAACAGTGTGTACATTTCCAATCGAAGAAAAAATGCAACTTAAAATGAACAAAAACTTACTATATCAACTGAAAAATAAATAGAAGAAAGATTTGAAGATAAAACTGATTGATCAGAGCAAGATGGCAGAAACCACCCAAAAAGGTTCATAATCACAGTAAACCTGACAAGATCAACATCCAGTTGAAACAGGAAGGTTGGTGGGAGGAGCCTGTAACCCAGAACAGCGGCACCTGTGAAGACAAGGTAGGCAGAGGCAGGGATCCACCGAGGGGCCTCTGGAGGCGAGATGCCCACCCATTTGCTGTGTGAAATGCTGGAAGGGCTCTGGGGCTGGAGACAGCAGGTCTGCAGGGTTCTCACTGGAGAATGGAACCATCTCGGACAAAAGACAAAGTCCTGCCATCAGCACCAACCTCACAGGCAACTGCACTCAGCTGCTCCAGAGGCCGCAAGGCCCCTGTGCTCAGAACACCTGCCTCGTCTCCACGGGTGGATGACCAACACCAGTGACCGAGGAGGTTCTCAATGCGCATACAAAGTCAAAGCAAAGAGAAGGGAGCTTCTGCAAACGCAAAGGAAATGGAGAGTGCAAGAAGTGAAGAAAAGGTGAGCAAAGCAGGAGTCAGTACTCCTAAGGAGATAAGCAAGGAACTGTGTCCACTGAAAGAGAACAGTATGGGGCTGCCCTGGAGGTCCAGTGGTGAGGACTCCACTGCAGGGGGCACAGGTTTGATTCCTGGCCAGGGAACTAAGATCCTGCATCTCATACAGTGCAGCACCCCCTCACCCCACCCCCGCCAAAAGAGAACAGAATGGTATTTTTAAAGGAACAGTTTAAAAGAAAACAAATCTTAGAAACTACATGTGGTAACCAAAATTGAAAACAAAGAAGATTGAGAGGTTGAGAGATAAAGTTGAGAAAATCTTTTTAAAAGAATAAAAAGACAAGGAGCTGGATAAGATAGAAAGATTAAAACTAACAGGAGTCCTGGAGGCCGGGCTTCCCAGGTGGCCAGTGGTAAAGAATGCCACATGCTGAAGTCGTGGGTTCAATCCCTGGGTCAGGAAGATCCCGTGGAGAAGGAAATGGCAGCCCATTCCAGTGTTCTTGCCTGGAAAATTCCATGGACAGAGGAGCCTGGCAAGCTACAGTCTGCCATGGGGTTGCAAAGAGTGGGACACGACTGAGTAACTGAGCATGCAGGAAGGGGGACCGGTGGAGAAACCAAAACGGTGGGAATGAAGTTATCAGGGAAACGATCTTAACATTTTCCTCAGAACCGAGAGACATGAAACACCAAGGCTACAGCAGCTCCCAGTGCCCGCCACAAGGAGCAAAGGAAGACACACCGAGGCTCGGCGTGGAGAGAAGACAGCTTGGTGAGCAGACTGCACGGAGCCTCTGCAGCGCCCGGAGGCCAGGGACAGCCACAGTGTCTCCAGACGGGCAGACTCACGCCCTTTTTTTCACTGTTGATGAAGTTTTTTGCATGAGGCTACAAAAACAAGATCCCAGACATGGGGGCAGGGAAGGGAGATGGGAAGCGGTGGGAGGAGGGGTCCAGGTTGGGGGTCCAGGAGACAGAACTTATTATTAAGGCTTCCCTGAGAGCTTAGTTGGTAAAGAATCCGCCTGCAATGCAGGAGACCCCAGTTCAATTCCCAGGCTGGGAAGATCACCAGAGAAGGGATGAGCTACCCACTCCAGGATTCTTGGGTGTCCCTGGTGGCTCACCTGGTTAAGAATCCGCCTACAAAGCGGGAGACCTGGGTTCAATCTCTGGGTTGGGAAGATACCCTGGAGAAGGGAAAGGCTGTCCACTCCAGCGTTCTGGCCTGGAGAATTCCACGGACTGTATAGTCCACAGGGTTGCAAAGAGTCAGACACGACAGAATGACTTTCACTTTTCAGGAGACGGAAAGGGGGTGGCGGTAGCCCAGGAAATGGAAACCACTGCAGACAGAGGCCAGGGCAGGGAAAGCGCCAGGGACGAGGAGGAGCTCCAGACCTGGAACTGAGTTCTCCCTCCAGCCTGCAGCCAGGATGCTGCTCTCCTCCCACACAGGATGCCCCCGACAGCGCCAGGAGCCCCGGCCACAGGCTCCTGTGAGCTTCAGCAGGCCTGGGTGCAGAGGAGGGGGCCTCTTGAGACAGAGACCTACAAGCTACAGAGAAAAGCACCTGCCCCACCTGGAACTGTAAGAAGACCCGCCTACAGCTCCCGGAGTCTCAGGCAGACAGCGGACTGGCCGCGCCCCTGGGCCCCGGGGACCTCGGCTGCTCACTCGGGGGCACATGGACCCACCCACCCACCAGGGCGAGACAGGCTGGGATGGCACTCGGCCACCCTCCCGTCCATTCAGGTGAAGAGGTGCCAGGGGTGGGGGGTGTCCCTACCCGGTGCTGGGACAGAGTGTGGGAGTGGGGGGAACAGGCCACACGCGGGACAGCCAGGCCAGGGGCGCATGCCGGGAGGGGGGCGTTTCAGAGCAAAGGGCTGGGCGTCCTCCGCCTCCTGTGTGATGATGCAGAAAACACTTCATTGTACAAAACTCACCAATAGGCTTTAATGGCAGAAAAAAAGACACAAAGTCAGTCCCAGCAAGGCAGGGGAGGTACTCCTTTAGAACTCAAAGTCTTTGCTCGCGATGACCAGCACCTAGGTGAATTTCTCCCTCCGGGTCTTATAGACCTTCTCCACAGGCACCTCAAACTTCTTACACCTGCCCAGAGGAGAGGGGGTTCTCGGGGGCCAGGCACGGAGGCCAGGACGCCAGGCTACCTGACCTGCTCCTGGCACGGCCATCGGGGGCTGAGGGACCCGGGTGGGGAGAGCAGTGTACCCAGGGCAGCCCAGGTGCCCTCCAAGTACGGCACCTGGGAAATGCTCACGGGGCACACGGGCAACCCAGCCACCACACCCCTGTGGGTGGGACAGCTCAGGGTCCTTCCACAGCCCCAGAGCCCTCAGACAGAGAGGACCGATGACCAGGTTTGGCATCAGACACACCAGCCAGTCAGGTCCCATCACAGGAAAGACCTGTGCTGACCCCAGGGCCCTGGGGACTGAACTGGGGCCTCTCGGGGGTCCAGTCCCTCCTCCAGGTCACGCACCAGGTGACGCCGATCCGGGGGTCTAGGTAGTTGAGCTTGGAGGTGCCCAGGGCCACGTGCTTACTCTCCTCCTTGTCTGTGGCCTGCGTGCTCATTCTCAGCAGCTGCTCCTCCAGCTTCTCCAGCAGCTGCCCCCTCTTCTCCAGGAAGTTAGCAGAAGGGGGAGGGGCTGGCCCCCGCACTGGCATTGCCCCGCTCTGCTCAGGGCCTGAAGAGCCCAATGTTGGGGGAGGTCTCACTGTCCCCCATGGCCCTCCACTGTCTCCAGGGTGAGCCCCCCACGAGAGCGGGACTCAGGGAAGACCACCCTCGGGACGGAGTGGGGACCGTCCATCCAGGCCTGACAGCACAGGAAGCAAAGTACAAAGCACACAAAGGCCAGAAGCACACAGAAAAGGGGGCAGAGCACAGGATCAAATGTCTGTGAGAGGCTCAGTGCCTACTCCCACCATCTTAGAGAAAGCTGATGCATTGAAGCAGGATGCACCTCTCACCCCCTCAGGCCCGTCCTGAGCCGTGCATGCGGCGCCCCGCAGATGGTGCGGGGCAGACACACAACACCCACACGCACTTCAACCCTGGGCCTTGTCCCAGGGACTCAGGCCCAAATCCACCCGGACCCGTGCGGAAGGATCGCACGTGGGGGACACCCCCACCAAGGCCCAGGCGGCCCCATCAGATGCTGCCGTGGGACCCAAGACAGTGCCTGCCCCAGGCTGTGGATGGGGTGGGCTGCAGGCCCAGACGTGCTATGTGGCAGCTGCCAGAAGCCAACAGGCAGCTGCTGATGCCACCAAGAGGGCTGGCGGGCAGGGGGAGGGGCGCGGGGTACACAAGTGTCATGGAAGACACGCAGTCTGCCAGCAGTTGCCCAAAGAGCCTCGCTTTCCACTGAACAGAACACCCTCCGACCCAACAGCTGGCGCTCTCCCTCGCACCCCATGACTGCAAGTGCCCATGCGCACCTAAGGACACCATGCTATAAAGCAGCCACGGTGGTGGGGCAAAAGGGGTGCCACCAGAAACAAGGGCACGGACGGGAACCATGGGCGGCAGGGCCCTGCAGGGTGGGCTGGCTCCTGAGGGACACCACCAAGCACTGACCCAACAGGGACACGGGCAAAGCCACCACCCGGTGATTTAAAACTGCCCACAAAGAACGGCCCGAGCCCGGAGGCCTTCACTGGTGAACTCTGCTGCTGCTGCTGCTAAATCTCTTCAGTCGTGTCCGACTCTGTGCGACCCCATAGACGGCAGCCCACCAGGCTCCCCTGTCCCTGGGATTGTCAAGGCAAGAACACTGGAGTGGGTTGCCATTTCCTTCTCCAATGCATGAAAGTGAAAAGTGAAAGTGAAGTCGCTCAGTTGTGTCCAACTCTTAGCGACCCCATGGACTGCAGCCTACCAGGCTCCTCCATCCATGGGATTTTCCAGGCAAGAGTACTGGAGTGGGGTGCCATTGCCTTCTCCTGGTGAACTCTACCGAGTAGCTAAAGAATTAACTCCACCAACTCTTCACAAATGGTCACAGACGAGCAGAGAGCAGAGAAGGGACAACTTGACCGGAAAAGACCACCAGGGAACTGGGAAGGGAAAAGAAGGTTCAGCCTGACTCAGGTGGGCTGGGCCCTCCGGACACTCACCTCTGGGACCTGCTGTCCCCTCGGCATGCGTGGTCAGCCCGTGCCTCCTGCAGCTCTGTCTTGGCCTCGGCCACCTGCTGCTTCTTCGCCTCTATCTGCAGGGGAACAGGGGCCCAGTCGGGGCCACTCTTACCCCGCCTGGTCCACCCCAGAGACCAGCGTCCGTGCCCCACGCCCTGAAAGGGTGCCCATCCACCCAATCAGGGTGCCAGAGCACTGGCCGAGTGATCAGTCACTCTGTGGCCAGGGGACAGGGTGAGGCCAAGGTGCCCCAGACACACAGCCTGCTCCCCCAGACCCGGCCCCTGCTCCACTGACCTCCTTCCTGGACCAGAGGCCCTTCCACACCGCTAGGCTGCACAGGCAGCGTCTGGCACCGCCCCCCTCCCCCCAGAGCGAGCTCTTCCCTACTGGCAGCCCTGAGTGTCCTGAGCACCTCCGAGGGCCACACAGCCCCGGGGGCGTGGGGGGCTGCACGGCCACCCTCAGAGGCCCTCCAAGGTGCTCCCCGCCCACCTGGGACTGAAGCATCTGCATTGACTTGTCAAAGGTCTTGGGCGTTGTGTGCTGATGGTTGCAGAGAAAGGCAACAGACCAGTTTGCTCAGTTGTAAGACAGAAGTTTGGCAGCTATGCTGTCTTCAGCTGGAAAACGGCGGTCAGGAAGTGGCAGCCAGGACCACCCAAGTGAGCGTGTGCCCAGGGAGCCCACCCCCTACAAGGGCCTTGCGGGCAGGACTCAGAAGGACCTGGGCCCAAGGCCTCACGGCAGGGGCCTCTCCAGACCCCACCTCCACGAGAGTCGGGATGAGGGGCCCAGAGAGGCCAGAGCACTTGGACGGTGGGGCAGCAGGAAGAGGGCTCCCACACCCCAGGAGGCCACGCGGAGCTGGGGCGCCTCAAGCCCGACTCAGCCGGGGAGCAGACAGGAGACCGGGCAGGGGGTCTGTGAGGGGCTCTGTCTGGGGCCCCTGACCCATTCCCTCTGGCCAAGCAAGCTATACTCCACCTCAGCCACTGACCACACGGCTCTCCTACCAGCCCAGTAGCCAGGCACCAGCGCACGAGCAGGTGCCCTGTCCCCACAAAGACAGCTGCTCACCTCAGGGCAGCACTTGCAGCTGCCCCGCAGCATGACGCTGGGGTTGTAGGTCCGGAACACCCTGGCCATCAGGCCATCCATCGGGTCCTGCAGGTGCCTGTTCGGGCTGGCAGTCTGAAGGTGGGGGGAGGGTGGGGCTCAGCATGTGGCTTCCTTGGGGACAGTCTCACAGCGCTCCTCCCGGCCCCTGTCCCGGCTCTTGGGTGGGACAGAGCCGCCAGTCAGACGGAGGGCCCTCGGCCTTTGTGTGCAAGAGAAGGTGCCGGCCAGTGCTCACGCTCGCCCCCCTCATCAGACCAGCCGTTGGGTCACCCCGTCAGCCCCGCTTACGTTCAGCCTGTCAAAGAGATCATCCCGGGGCCTTTGTTGTCCATGAACAGCTGCAGGTTCCAGTACACCTGCAGCGGAGGAAAGACGCCGTTACGGAGGCGCCCTCATCCCCAGGCAGGAAGGAGCCTCCTGAGGATGAGCAGTCAAACGAGGGCCCCAGATGGACGTCCCGGCTTCTCCTGGAGCAGGCAGAGCCTTGTGGGGTCGTGCACTGTGTGTCAAGGCTGCCCTAGCCAGGCTGGCGCCACCCCTATCCCCACACGTCCACAGGTGGCCCCACGTCCAAAGTCACACTCGTCTGATGACGCAGGGCGCCCAGGGATGTCCGTGGCCCCTTGGCCCCATCCCCTTCACCCTCGCTTCCCTCCCCGTCCTGAGCGAGCGTGAACACCCTCCTCCTGTGTCTCCAGCCAGCCCCGCACTGCGTGTGTCCCACAGGGCTGGACACCCGGCAGCAAGCTCCCAAGTGACCAGGACTGCCCGCATCCCCTGACCCAGTCAGTGCCTGAGCAGAGTGCCCAGCCCTCGCCCTCTGCCCCATGTGTATGCACGAAGGCATGGCCACCAGGAAGGGCCTCACCGCTCACAGCCCGATTCCAGCCTCCAGACCCGTTTACGAGGTCCAGGGAGCCGCTGGCCTCTGTGTGCAGCTGGAAATGCTCCACGCGGAAGGAGCAGCAGCCACCATGTCCGCCGTCCTCCTCCCCATTCCCAGCCAGCAGCGCCAGCTGGGCGGACCCCCGTCAGGGCATGGCGCATGTGCCCTTGGGGACACACGCACAGACAGGCACACGCCCACCCCTCCACCGGCCCAGGGCCCCGACTCAGAACACAGAAGGCCCGCTGTCCACTCCCATCCGTCTAACCCAGCCTTTGCCACCGACCAGAGCACCATGAGTAGCCCCAGGGAAGCTCGGAACCACCCACACCTTGTCGATGAAGTAAAGGGCCACAGCGCACTGTCTTGCCCTCATCTCTGGAGACGTCCAGGCGGTCCGGTACTGGGAACAGATCTCTCCCACAACCCCTTTAAAGTGCCGAGCCACCTCGTACTTCCCCCAGTCTCTCACCCCCTAAAAACGGGAGCAAGGAGCCCCCTTCAAACAGGGAACTGCTGACTCTCCTTCTGGGCCCCCTCTTATCCTGCTCCACTCAGGGCAGGCAAGCAGACTCCAAACTCAGTTAAAGACGGCATAAGCCTAAATTCCTTATTTTTTAAGACCAACGGCCACTGGACACACTGTAATTCCAAAACTGGCCAGTTAACACTTACGATCTCAGCGACTCCTAAGAGGCCGGGCTAGGCCAGGGAAAGCAAGGTCACACCTGGCGCACCTTCAGCTTGGAGCCAGGGTTCAGCGTGACGTACTTGATGAAGTTCTGCACATTCTACGTCCATGCCGCCAGCCACACGACTGTGCGGACACATCTGACCTCCTTCCACTGGGGGCTGGATGAGGGCTCGGGTACTGTGGAGTCCCTGCAGGAGAGCAACCCAAATCCAATGATCAAGACCCCGACACACCAGCCAGACGCCATCATCTCCCACAGCCGTGAGCACCGCTAGTGCTGTCTGTCTCAGAGCCGTCTCGTCACCCAAGCTGCGCCCTTGTGCCACCACCCCTGGCCCTCAGCTCCTGCCTGTGACAGGCTCCTTCAGAGCTGCCCCAAGGGTGAACCCCGTGTGTTGCGAGCCGTGGCAGCTGCAAGGGTCACAGGCGGCCGTGCACTCCTGACAGGCCTGGGCTCCCAGGGTGCACCTGCCGGCCCGGCTCAGCTGTGACCCCCGCAGCGGAAGGACAGGAGCTCCTGCGCGCCTGTCACCACTTGAACCATGGAAAACCGTTCAAAGTACACAGATGTGCACTCCCAGTGGAGTAAAATCTCAAGCGTGGGGCAGGGTGACGAGAGCTGGATCAGCAAACAGCACCCGGGCTGCTGTGGACATGTTCCTCTGCAGGGAAGGCGCCCTCCAGTCCACCCCATGGAGCCTGGAGTGACAGTGGGACACTCTGCGTCGGACCCCCTCCCAGGTGAGAAAGTGAGAGTTGCTCAGTTCTGTCTGACTCTTTGTGACCCCATGGACTATTCAGTCCCTGGAATTCTCCAGGCCAGAATACTGGAGTGGGTAGCCTTTCCGTTCTCCAGGGGATCTTCCCAACCCAGGGACTGAACCCAGGTCTCCTGCATTGCAGGCAGATTCTTTACTATCTGAGCCACAAGGGAAGCCCAAGAATCCTGGAGTGGGTAGCCTATCCCTTCTCCACCGGATCTTCCCAACCCAGGAATCAACCCGGGGTCTCCTGCATTGCAGGAGGATTCTTTACCAGCTGAGCCACCAGGGAAGCCCCCTCCCAGGTGAGCCGCGGGGCCACAAGCACCTGCTGCAGTTGATGACCACATCCTCCAGCAGGACCCTCCTCTTCAGCCTCTCCATCTTGGGGTGGTCGCCCCAGCCTCGGACTGACCAGGGGCTCAGTCTTGAAACTGCCAATCTTCTCGCGGTGCCCATCTAAGATACAGTAGCCAAACTCTTGCTGAAGTTTTTCCTCCTCTTCTTTGAGCTTCTGCATTAATATGACACCATGTCAGCTTTAGTGGTGAAAAGACAGGATGCTTGCCACGTGAGCAGGACTAGTCAGAGCCCCTTCCCTGCTGCAGCAGCCCCGGCAGCCTAGCGAGGAAGCAGGCCCAGCACAGGGCGCAGCCGTGACGGTCCGCTGTCACCGCGAGTGGGAAGCACGGGTCCACTGGTCCTCATGGCAGGGTCGCTGCTCCACATGCTCCAGGTAGACACAGCACTTCTTAAATACGTCCAGGTTAGGGGCACATAACTCAAACCAGCTGAGAATAACAGAGCGGAATCAGAGTCCTCTTCACCACTCTCTCTTGGGGCTCATCTAGAAAAATCCCTCAGGAGCATTTTTTGTGAGAGGAGGGGTCGTTTTCTGTACCACCAGCTGCCTCCCACACGAGACCCCAGAAGCCCAAGCCAGACTGAGCCCCAGGGCAGCCTGACCTGCTTCTCCTTCCTGGACAGGGCCTTCTGGGAAGCAGTCTTGTCCACGGAGTGTCTGTGGATCTCCGTGAAGTCACACCTGTCCAGGTGCTTGATGACCTTCCTCTCTTCTGCTGTCATTTCCTACATCAAACCATATACTCCCATCATCGAACGCAGGCAAGGGTCACACGGGCAGCGGGGACCCTCCCCCTCTGTGGCGGGGGTTCCACTCCACAGGGAATGGTGACGTCCCAGAAGCAGGAGGAACAGACACCAAGGCCACCCTGACCAGCAGCCTCTGCAACTGTCCCTCCCCCAAGAGAGCCCCTTCAGGTAGCTGCCCAGGCGTGTAGGCAGTGAGCTGAGGTGCCAGAGCTTCCTCCCAGTGGCCCTGAGTTGTGCCATGCAGCTGCATCTGAAGAACGGTCCCCAGCAGCTACCGTGTGGACTGCACAGCACTAATGGGGCCTTCACTCACTATGAGTGCAGGCGGCCTGCCACCCCACAAGTGGTGGGAAGATGCACGTGCTTGGCAGCCCCTAATTCAACCACACACACACACACACACACACACACACACACACAGAGCCCGTGGCCCAGCCACCCCCTAGGTACCTGTGGAGAAGGGGTGCACGGCCCCAGAGTGCCCTGTGAAGCACCCAGGTGCCCAGCAGCCAGAAAAGGCACACAAGTGGCCCCAGGGTCTGGCCTGGAGCAGCCAGAAGGGCCCGGGTGCACAGTCCACAGGCAGAGAAGGCGAGTGCAGGTGTGCACAGACCCACCCAGCACCTTATCTTCAAAGAGCTTCCCAACAAGTATTTCTGTTTCCTGGGGACAGAAAATGCCCCTCCAGCCCCCACAACCTCCCTTTCCCAAGCCTGGCTCTGCCTGCCCCTGTAGGGGCAGCAGAGAGGGGAAGGCAGGCCAGCGTCTGACAGCCCGAGACCGTGCCTATGCAGAGCATACCTTCCGCCAGTCACTGAAGAAGTTGTTTGGGAAGACTTCTTTTGCTGTATAGTCATGATGCAACATTTTCCCATAAAATGTAGCAGCCTCCTCTAGCAACCTCCTCTGCTGCTAAGCTCAGCATTAAGGGCCTCCCTGGAGATGTGGGAAGATATACGGATTTAGGGGGCTGGCCCTCTCCCTGCAGCACACAACAATCCTGCCCTTTAAATCACTCTTTGTTACACACATTGTACTGTATCATGTTATAAACTCGCCAAGACCAAGGAGCTCTGATTTTTTAAATTCCGAAGCACATGCTCAATTTAAGAAGACGACCACACCTGAGCATCCTGGAGCACGTGCCAGGCCCCTGCAGAAGGCAGCCACAGGTGCTACATTTGTCCTGTTTTAATGCTTTATTGAGAACCGAAAAGCAGAGGAGAAAAGATATAAGCATTTGAATGCAGAGTTCCAAAGAATAGCAAGGAAAGATAAGAAAGCCTTCCTTAGCAATCAATGCAAAGAAATAGAGGAAAACAACAGAATGGGAAAGACTAGAGATCTCTTCAAGAAAATTAGAGATACCAAGGGAACATTTCATGCAAAGATGGGCGCGATAAAGGACAGAAATGGTATGGACCTAACAGAAACAGAAGATATTAAGAAGAGGTGGCAAGAATACACAGGAGAACTGTACAAATAAGAGCTTCATAACCCAGATAATCACGATGGTGTGATCACTCACCTAGAGCCAGACATCCTAGAATGTGAAGTCAAGTGGGCCTTAGAAAGCATTGCTATGAACAAAGCTAATGGAGGTGATGGAATTCCAGTGGAGCTATTTCAAATCCTGAAAGATGATGCTGTGAAAGTG
>SJYR01000930.1:124471-136952 GCA_006410655.1 Kobus ellipsiprymnus
TCTAGTCAAGGCTATGGTTTTTTCCAGTGGTCACGTATAGATGTGAGAGTTGGACTGTGAAGAAAGCTGAGCACCGAAGAATTGATGCTTTTGAACTGTGGTGTTGGAGAAGACTCTTGAGAGTCCCTTGGACTGCAAGGAAGTCCAACCAGTCCATCCTAAAGGAGATCAGTCCAGGGTATTCACTGGAAGGACTGATGCTAAAGCTGAAACTCCAATACTTTGGCCACCTCATGCGAAGAGTTGACTCATTGGAAAAGACCCTGATTCTGGGAGGGATTGGGGGCAGGAGGAAAAGGGGGTGACAGAGGATGAGATGGCTGGATGGCATCACCAACTCGATGGACATGAGTGTGAGTGAACTCCGGGAGTTGGTGATGGACAGGGAGGCCTGGCATGCTGTGATTCATGGGGTCGCAAAGAGTCGGACACGACTGAGAGACTGAACTGAACTGAATGATTTACTTTGCTGCTACGCTTACGTCTCAGTTTACAGATCAACACCACCTGAAGTGTGAGGATGCGTATCACCACATAACAGAAGCAAAACTAAAGTTAGGGCTCCAGAGCAGACGTGTGATTAACTGTAGCAGCTGCAACCTTTAAACACCTTCCCCTGTTTGCCCGGTGACTTCCAACGTTGTACTCCCAGCGCAGGCACTAGCGACAGCTCAGTGGAGAAGAGGGTCCAGCTCAGAAGCGTGAAGGCAAGTGCGGGGAGGGCCTTCACCACGGAGTTCTCTCCACTGTTGTGCGTTTGAGAACTTTTATCACAGAACACTGGAAAAATAAATACACATTAGTTTGATAGTAAGAAGGCAGCGGTCATGATAAAAGAACACAGTTCTTCCCCAAACTAGCTTCTGAGGAAAAGGTGAAGAAGCCAGAACCAGATGAGCTGCCAAGGCCCAAGGGGCTCAGTTACTGCCCCACTAGCATCCTCCTCCCCACAGCTGGGCCGCCCAGGTGCCCTTAAGGGGCAGCGCTGGTTCTGACAGCCATGGAACCTAGTCTAGCTCAGGAAAACAGATTCTAAACGGAAACCTACATCAACGGCCGTTGCAGGGGTCAAGGAAAAGACGCGGCTGCGTGTGTGCTGGCTGAGCGTCCCCCAGCAGGAACCCGGGGGTCACCACGGGGTCACCAGGCCCCGTCCACTTCACGCCGCCCGGGCTCTTCTCTTCTCTCCTGGAGGACACACATGTTCCCACACTCACACTGCGCACAGGCCCTCCTAGCAGCCCCGTAGACTCCACCCCCGGCTGAACCAGGCGAGGGGCCAGGTCTTCCTGCTGGGGGCGGGGCGCCGGGGTGGACCCTGCCCAGCCGCAGGCCACGCCCCTCGTTAAACAACCCACCGCATCTCCCTAGCCCAGAGGGAGGAGTCCCGGGGGCTAGTGCAACCTACTCAGGCAAAGCTGACAACCGCAACTTTTTCTTGGAATGCATCTAGTGAGGATGCTCCAGCGAAGGGACCACTACAACCCTGCCAAGCTTCACACTCGGGCCTCACCCCTCTGTTCCCCAGACGCTCCCTCCCCGCCCCCAGCAGGGCCCGAGCCCCCGGAGGCAGACTCTTTACTGGCTGCGGTGGGAACGTACTGACAGCCCCTGAGTCACAGCAGGGGCCACGTGGATCACACTCAGTGAGACGCTACCCTGGAAGCACTAGGCTAACAGGGCTCCAACAGGGGCCCGTGAGCGCAGCGACATGCGGGTGTGAGCCCGCCCTGCTCGCTGGAAAGGTGGCGCTCCGTGCAGAGGAGCCCACCGCCCTCCCTCTACTCCACACCTCGTCACAGCTCAACCCCCGTGTGACCACGGGGCCTCTGTCCACATCCCCCAGGAAAGAGCCCGGGAGCATCGCGGGCAGAAGGAAGCCTCAGCTCGGAGCACAAAGGCCACTAGGGGGACTGATCGCACGTTCTGTGCCCACGATCAGAATGAATGGACTGAAGCTCCTGGAAACCAAGAAACTGGGAGTCCAGTGCGACGAGAGGCCCGTGTCAGAGCACACCTGTCAGGTTCAAAACCACACTGCGGTGCTGAGGCCACGCACAGCTACTTGAGCAACAGATCTTACCAAAGCCGAAGGAGGAAGAAACCGCCACAGGGGGCCCCCTGGGGAGCAGGGGTGAGAAGGGGGCTGCACCCCCCAGGCACGTCCGGAAACATCACGCGCTGCACCTGCGTCCTAAGGTCACCTTCGGGGGAACCCAGGACCACGCGCGCGCCCTCCGCTGCGCTCCCGCCCCGCCGAGCAGCAGAGGTCAGGGGTCTGGGAGAAGCCGGGAAGCGCCCTCCCTGCGCCTTCGCTCGTGGTCTTCGCTCACCTCACCGGCTAGGCGGCCGACCCTCTCTGCCAGGGCTGAAGGCCTTGGGGGATGTCGGGACGCACCCTGCTCTCCAGGAGCCGCTCGGGCCGAGCACAGGGCGGCCTGGCCCTGGGAGGCGTTCTTCCTCCGCGGGGCGTCTTCTGGCCCAGGCAGGGAAATACAGACCCCATGCGGTCCCTTGTCCCCGCCTTGCTCCTCCACCCTGAGCTCTGGGGACAGCCTCCGTACGCTGCGGACAGGCCTTGAATTCAAGCCGTCCCGCCGACCCCTCCGTCCCCAGACCGTGGCCGACAGCCGCAGGATGCACACGCGGCCCCGTGACCCGCGCGCAGCTCCTCCCCACGGCGGCCTAGGAGCAGCAAGGGGGGGCCGCAGGGCTTCAGCGCGTGCCCCACAGCTCCCGAGGGCACCTGGTAGGTCCTTCCGTAATCACACGCTCGCCTGCACACCGGGCCAGACATGGAGGAGGGGCACCTCCATGCTGTCGGAGGGCCCTACAGGTGAAGCTGGGTCAGGCACCGTGCACACACCAGCGCCACCTCCCAGGCGGCCCCGCGTGGCCCCACACTGCGGACCAGCCCCTCGCTGTCACCCCGTGCTCCTGAGCCCGCCCTCCTGCACCACTGTCCCTGACATCCAGTGGCTGAAGCACACTGGTGCAGAGCTGCACAGCTGCAAGGGCTGGTTCCCGGCACCCAGGCAGCCATGGTGGGGGTCATCCCAGTTTTGGAATGAGCCACGCACTGCTGACTGAACACGCACTAGGACAGCAGCAGCTGGTGCTCCTTAAGGCCACCTTCTGCCAGGTGTGCTTAGAGGCCTTGCATATTTCTCTTACAATCTTTCTAAAATCAAGTACATGTTGCACCTTCAGAATCCTGAAACCACTGTATTTTTCAAATCCAGACTGAAATTCTGTAAAAGGAAAAGTGGCAAGACAAGAACTGTAAGAAATCTAAAAGGAAGCAGAAAAAACATCTGACAAAAAGTCCAACACATTTTCATGATAAAAGTAAAAAAAAAAATTCAAGAAACTAGGTTGGAGGGAACCTCCACCTGAGAGCAGCCAGACACCCCACGGCTATGTGATGCTTCAAGGTGCGTTGGCCCCAAGATCAGAACCAGACCTACTATTCAACACAGTCCTGGAGGCTCTAGCCAGAGCAGGAAAGTGACTAAAATATATGGAAGTTTGAGAGGAAGAAGTAAACTGTCTTTATTTGCAGGTGGCAGGATCTTGTGTATAGAAAACCAATAAGATTCTACAAAAAAAAAAAAAGTTATTTGAGCTAGTAAGTTAATTCAACAAAGTTATGAGGTACAAGATCAATACACGAAAATCAATTTTCTTTCTTTATACCTGTAGTGAATAACTTAAGAAGAAAATTACAAAACAAGTCTATTTACAGTAGCATAAAAAAAGGAAAATGCCCAGAAGTAAATTTAACCAAATATGTAAAAGATTTGTACATTTTAAACTATAAAACATACTGAAAAAAATTAAAGAAGATGTAAGTAAACTGAAAGTCATATTTGTGGACCGGAAGACTGCATTTTGCTAAGATGTTAATATTCCCCAAAGTGATCCACAGATAAAACCTAATCCCCCATCAAAAGACTGGCTTCTTTGCAGAAATTGGCAACCAAGCCTGAAATTCATGTAGAAATATAAGCTAACCAGAATAGCCAAGAGAAGAACAAAGTTAGAGGACTTACATTCCAACTTAAAAACTTACAATAAAGCATCAGTAATTAAGGCAGCATGGTGTTGGCATAAAAATAAACATACAGATCAATGCAGTAGAACTGAGAATCAAAAATAAACCCATACACCTGTGGCCAATTGATTTTCCAAAGAGTGCCAAGACCATCCAATAGGAAAAGAACAGTGTTTTCAATGAGTGCTACTGAACATGCAAAAAACAAAGGGAGACACAATCCTTGCAAGTTAAAATGGATTAAAGACCTAAAACTAAACCGATAAAACCCCAAGGGGGAAAAAAAAAAAAGGTTGTGAACCTTCATAACCCTGGATTAGTTAATGGTTTTTAAATGTATCAAAAGTACAAGCAAACAAAGGTAAGACAGCTAAAGTGAACTCAAAATTTTAAAACTTCTGTGCTTCAAAGGACACCAGCAATAAAATAAGAAGAAAATCCACAGAAAGGGAGAAAAAGTTTGCAAATCATGTCACTGATGAGTCTAGTGTTCAGAATATGTAAAAAACTCTTACATCTCAACCGGAAAAAAACAGCCCAACTAAAATCAGAGGAAAAAACAACCAGATACTTCTCCAAAGAGACCCAAATGGTCAATATGCATGAAAGAGGCTCAACATCCTTACCCACCAGGGAAATGCAAATCAAACACCCACCCATGTCATAAGCCTTCACCTGTCCCTTCACAGTAGCAATTCCACAAACAGTAACCCTGTTTCCAATACAAGGGAAACAAGACTCAGAAAATCTAATTTCCCCAGAATCACGCGGTTGGATGCAGCAGATACTCACCCCAAGACCAGCAGCCCCACCTCACAAGGCATGAAACTTCCCAGCAGAAATGTGACACAAGCCACATATGGATTTTAAATCGTTTAAAACTGATTTGATTTTTTATAATATAGTTAATTTCAACCAAAATATCTTAAATATTGTCACTATAACATATAATGACTTCCCTGGTGGCTCAGAAGGTAAAGCATCTGCCTACAATGCGGGAGACCGAGGTTCGATCCCTGGGTGGGGAAGATCCTCTGGAAAAGGCAATGGCACCCCACTCCAGTACTCTTGCCTGGAAAATCCCATGGACGGAGGAGCCTGGTAGGCTACAGCCCATGGGGTCGCAAAGAGTCGGACACGACTGAACGACTTCACACACACATAACGTATAATAAACATTAAAAAATGGTGAGTTCACATTCTTTTTCCTGCTATTGAAATCACCACGTCTCCGCTGGGGCCAGCTACATCCCGGATGCTCGCAGCCACGTGCGGCGGGACAGCTCAGGTAATGGTTGACAGTCCCACGTCTGCTCCCCTGCTCAGTGGCTGCGTGACCATGAGCAAGTTACTTAACTTCTCTGTACCTTGGTGTCCTCATCTGGAAAGTGGAGACAGTACTTACTCATCAGGACTGGATACAAGCAATGCAGACAGAACGAGCGCTTCATGGGGGGCGGGTCTCACCAGCATCACGTGACACCTACATGTCGGAGCTCTCCGGCCTCCACCACAGCATTCTGGGGTACCCACCACAGGCGCACAGCTGGCAGAAAAGGCCAGCACTGACAGCGTGACCTCTTCCTCCGGTTCCCAAGAGCCTGAAAGAGGCCTGGAGGCGCTGGGGGCACTGGGGCTCCGGGGGCGTGACAGGTTGGAGGGCTGCGGGGACGCGGCGCGGGGGCGGGGCGGGGGTACCGTCTCCACCTGCCTGCTCCTCCTGCCCCCGCCCTGCGGTGGCCTCCTTGGGCCTGTTCTGGCTTCTCCCTCCGCACGTCGCCCCGACTGGCTCCTCGCGGCCTCTGCGCTGCTCCAGGCCACGCCGACGCTTCTGTCGCTTCTGCTGCTGCGTGTCCCTCCCCAGCGGGCGGCGTCCGCGCTCAGAGGCGCCCCCCAGCTCGGCACTCCCGCGTCTCCCTTCCTCTGCTTCCGGGGCCCCTGCCCCACCTGTAATCTCTTTCCTTCTTCTGTCTTTTCTGGAAACTACACTCTCTGATGCGGCCTTGCTGCCAGCACCCCATCGTTTCATCCTCTTTAACCTCTCCAGCCCCCGTCTTCCCCCGCCTTGGATCTCACCCGACAGCCGCTTGCTCCCCACCAACTCTACCCCACTGTCGGTATCGGCCAGCGTCCCCGCAGGGGACAGTCCTCTGGCCCCCGTCCGCGCGTCTGCCCGGCAGGGCGTGGCGCCCGTGTCCCCGTCGCCCGCCCGCGCCCCCGCCCTGCTGCTGCAGCCACCCGCGCGCCTTCTCTCCCCGCGGCCACCCCCCTCCCCCGGCTCCTCGTTCCTCAAGCCCTTTCCGCCTTTTCTCTCCCGATTTTCTCCTTTTATTTTCCTTCCATTTGCTTTCCACTTTCACCCCATCCTTTCCCCGGCTTGTGTCCACTCGTTCCGCATCTCCCTCTCCCAGGGTGCGGGGCCGCAGGACGTTCTCATCCTGGCCGCTGGCCGTGCTCTTCAGACACCCGGAGAGCACCAAGGGCCATCTTCCTCTCGCGCCCAGGGCTTTGTCGTCGCCTCAGAACCTTGCGCAGGAGAGAGCACAAGCCCTTCCCCACAGGGCTGCCAGCAGAGGGCACCCCACCCAGGCCCTGTCCCGGCGGCCCTTGAAGCAACCTCAGCAGATGGCGTGTGTCTCAGCCCTGGTGGCCCTCGTCAGGAGTGGGCCCAGCGCGGCGCACCGCCGTGTCCACCAACCACAAGAGCAGAGAGCACCCAGGCTCCACAGACTTATCTCATAGACATTCCATAGCAAGGTGGACAAGTCAGACACTGAGGTCATTCACTGTCTTCTACTTTCTGGCCACACTGCAGGAGACCAGACACCACAGATGGAAGCCGTACCCCCTGAAGTGGAAACACAGAGTCCTAACCACTGGGCCTTCAGCGAAGTCCCCACTGTCTTTCTACATTTGCAAGACTGAACACCCAAGCACAGTTACTTAGAAAGCTGATCATGATGTAACACCTGAAGATGTCACCTGGCCTTTTCCCCTGGACAGCTTTTCACGGTTATTTTTCTTCACTGCCTTGCCAATCTCTGCAGATCTAGAATACAAAACTAGACATAAATACATAGATCCGCTGCTCACTTAGAAAGCCCACCACTTTGAAAACAGAGGAAAGATTCAAAATAACAGGGAGTACAGAGTCTCCAGTCTTTTCAGCGGACTTTTTTCTGTTTTTCACAATGTGCTTGGAACTACGAGCATATTCACATCTGTGGGCGGGGGCTGAATGAGCACAACAGCAGTCTGACACGGACAAGCTGCTGGAAGCCGCGAACACCCCTGGCACACCTCTTGCCAATCGCTGCAGAGGGAGCAGCTGGTGGGGCTGGCCCTGCCCCTCACCGGGCCCACCTCTGCCCTAGTCAATACTGACTGCCAGGGAATCATTAGCTTAGAAGAGCGATCCTTCAAGAGTAACCTTTAGGCAGCACCTTCAGGAACAAAACCCAAACTAAACGGAGCAATCAGATATAATGGGCAGAGGCAGGGCACCCCCTCGGCCGCCACGCACACAGCCCCACAGAGCAGGCCCTGCGGGGACCAGGAACGAGGCTGGGAGGTACAGCCGTCCCACTACCAGCTGACTGACCACCCAAAAAGCCCACACCCACAAGGATGGCTACTCCCGGAGATGGTAAAGGACAGGGGAGCCTGGCGTGCGGCAGTCCACAGGGCGGCAAAGAGTCGGACACGATTTAGTGACGGAAGAACAACAAAAGAATGGCTACCCCAAAAAAGATGGAAAACAACAATCACTGTCAGGGACACGGAAAACTCAAGCTCCTCGTATGTTGCTGGTGGGAATGTTAAACTGTGCCGTCACCTGGGAAACAGTGTGGCAGCTCCTGAGCCAGGCAAACAGCTCTCACGAGACCCAGCAACTGCGCTCAAGGCGTTCAAAGCACTGCGTGTGGGCAGTCACAGCAGCAGCATTTACAACAGCTCAGAGGCGGAAACAACGCAAGACACCCACCAACAGATGACTGGATACTCAAAAGGCAGTACGTTCAAACAGAAAAATATTTTCAGCCATAAAAATGAAGTACTGATACACAGGCTACACTGTGGATGAATCTCGAAAATACATCAAGTGAAAAAAGGCAGACACAAAAGGACAAATACAGTATGACCCACTTGTACAAAATACTCGGCATAAGGAAGTCCATAGAAACAAGGCCGATTAGAGGTTGTCAAGGGCTGGACGAAGAGGGAAAAGAGTGGTATGGGGTTTCCCTTTGAAGTCATGAGTAGTGCTGATGGTTGCTCAAGACTGTGAATGTACCTCGTGCCGCTGGATTGTACACTCTGAAACGGTTAAAATGAATTTTACGTTAAATGAGTGTTATCACAATAAAAGCAAACACAAAAGGAAAGTTTCCGAAATTTTCTGACATTTCCCAGGAGAGAAAAAGGAAAGCTGGAAGAGAACACCAGGCTCAGAAGAAGCCCTGCCTCTGCCCACAGCACGGGGCTGTGCCTTTATGTCTGCCCAGACTAGCAGGGCCCTAAAACTTCAGCCGCAGGTGGCCACTTGTGATGCCGTACCACGAATCCCCACGTGGAGCTGCAGAGCCTGCTCAGAGTGCGCCAAGGGCTCCCGGTGGGCCCGAGAGCCAGGGACAGAGAGAGGGAAAGAGGGCAGGGGGCGCGAGGCAGCAAGACCAGCTAGAGAGGGAGTGGCCCACCCCCACCCCAGCCCAGCAGACCTGACAGGACTCAAGCCAACTTGGAGGCCAGGTGCTTCATTCCAAACTGGAAATACTATTAGAACAACAGAGCTCAAACTGCCTGATTTCAAAGCTTAGACTCCTTTCTCCATGAACTGAAACGCAAATCCTGTCATCAAGCCACGCAATTGTTTCCAGCACCAAAGTTTCCAAAAGCAAAACCTACCCTGGTTTTTTCCATCAAGTTTTTTTCTTGGTTTTACTGGACAAAGGGAGCGATTTACCCTCTGAGACAAGAAAGTGGCAGAAAACAGGATGTAAAGAAAGGTCGGTGACAACTGTATGCCTAATGCCTTTTAAACTGTTTTTGGTTCTATTCTTTGGAACAGAATTTGGTTACATTGATTGTTACCTTGTTTACAATTATTTCTGACAAGATTCTTTATTTAAAAGGAAAACCATAAAAAGGGGGACCAAGGGCAACTGATAGGGCCAGTCTTCAGGTCAGTGGCCTGACGTGTCGGCTCTCACAGAACAGGCAGGAGACTGCTTCCCTGCGGCAGCTCGTTACCAGTCACTCTGTGTTTCTAGTGCATTCTCAACTTCCGCCCAAGTGAACGCAAAGACTGGATTAAAAACAGGGAGGGCAGGCCCCAAGTCCACTGCCAAGGCCAGACTCAGGACAGAGGTGATGTCACTGCCCCTCCCACCATATCCTCACCTCCTGCACAAAGGAAAGGGACACAGAATAAACTTTACCCAGTATCTTTGGAAATGGAGAAGGTATTTTCTTCTTTCAGGTACTGCTAAGAGTCATAAAAGACAGAGGTTTACTGAGAACATTTTTATGTTGCAGTAAATGGTTAGAACTGTTAAAACACAAGAGCAACCACCACCAATGTGTCCTACAGGTGGCCCCTGGAAAGACCAAACATGATCTTCAGGAAGTGAGCAAGTCAGATCCAGGCCACTGAGACACCCCTGGCCAGCGACTTCCTTAGAACTCAGTAAGCAGGTGGCAGCCACGCCAAAGGGTTCTCAGGAGGAATAACCGACAACCCCCCACCAGGCCCGATCCCAAGGACCAGGCACAACGCAGAAAGCAGCACGCCTGCTGAAGTTAGAAATCAAGGTACTTCACAAGAACACGAAGTGCATATTTTAAAAACTATCAAGATGACATGGAAATGAAGAAAGGTTGTGGGTTAAAAAAAAAAGAATATAACTTACTGAAGACTGTAAGTTTAAAAATGGAACATTTAACAGCAAATGAACGATTCAAAACTGGTCTTTCCCACATCTCCTGATTTTTTGACTTGGCTCCTTCACTTTCTGTTTCTTTGGGTTTTCTAGGTTCATCTGGTCAGTATTCTCCCTCTTCTTTTAACGGAAAAAAAAAAATGTAATGTGAATCCCAAGGGAGGAAATGCAAAGCCCACACTGAAATGATGACTCCGGCTGGAAGAAACACGAACTGGACAGAAGAGGGACAGGCGCCCCCCCTCCGTCTCCCTCCCCAGCCCGACACAGTCTCCTTGCTTGATACCACCTGGGCCTCATCTGTGTGCACAGGCTGCTCTCATCCTATTTTCCATTAGTCCGGGGATCGGGTCGGTTAGACTAGGCTGTTTCAAGAGCTGAGCCAGCTCGTTAACAAAAATCACAATTCACTGAACAAAGGCCACTTCTGCCCAGAAGCATTCAGTTACCTCTTGAGGGCAACCTTACCCTTCACTGAGAAAGGCTTCAAACCAGACACTGGACCATCTCCCATCATGGCTTCTTTATCTGTAATTGTCTGTCTCCAACTGTAAGAAAACACAGTTGAGATGTCTCACAGAGGAGCCCAGGTGGACAGCAGGTCAGTCGGTGAGGAGGTGAGCCTGGGCCCACGTGCAGGGGCAGCCTATGGTCCGTCATACCTATGGCCAGTGGTCCTACTGGCCACGTCTACCTCTAAAACACAGCAAGAGCTAAATCACGTCCACCCACAGCCAAGAGAAGAGCAATGCCCACTGCTCAGGACGCCTCTCTGAATCTCCCTCGGGATTCACAGGCACACCAGCAGGTGCCCGGTGTCCTGACGCCGTTACCAGGGAAACGGTCTCTAGGCAGAGTTTCAGTTAACAAGCCCTGAGCATTTCCCTGCGTTTTACGTGTCATTATCTTTATATTTTTAAACGTCACAATTGACCATCTTGAAGGCAAGCATAACTCCACTGGAAACAGCCCATTTGCCAATTGTGCGTGAGTACTTAACGGCCTTAGAGGCACCGGCCAAAAGGAAAAGGAAAAAAATGCTGTTAACTCCGGGTGTTTGTTACAAGATGAATGCCAGTAGGCAACAAAGAGAAAGAAGGCAGCTGAGAACTCAGGCAATGCGGTGGGTGGCTCCATGACCTGGATGACCCAAGGGCGAAGGTCCAGGGCGCCTCCCTGCCCCGAGAGGATGTGCCCGAGCAGCAGCCCAGGCCCATTCCCACCGCGGCCTCGCAGGCTCGGGGCCCCGCAGGCTCGTGCACAGAAGGGAGGACCAGAAGGAACATCCCCCTCCGGGCCCCACTCGCCACGCGCTCGCTGGGCCAGGACAGTGGGGGCAATAAGGAGCAGCCCAAGACCAAGGCCTCATAGGAGGTCTTCACCCAAGTGTGTGTGAGTGTGAATACATTTGTGTGAATGTGGGTATGCACCTGCAGGTTGGGTTTGGGGAAGGGCTGGTGGGCGTGGATGTGATGGTGCCGACACCGGGTTGGCGAGGAGCTGTCAGGTTAGGGAAGATAACCACCCCCTCCCGTTGCATTTAGAGCGTTGAATGGACCTCATTGGGCAAGGCAGCTTGCAGGGCAGGGAATCCTGCGGGCAACGCTGTGCCTGGTCCCTTGAGAGACAGCGGTGACATCGGCCAGCTCCAGGTGATGGGCTGGAGACAAGAGAAGTTGAGGATGGCACTCAGGGATCCGGTTTTCATGTCTGCATGGGTGGGGTGTCCTATGACCCTAAAACCCCATCACAGGAAAACCACCTAAAAACATACCTTAGGTGAAAACAGAGGAGCCCGTGATAAACATGCTCCTTATTTTATAATTTGGATGTTGTTTAATAACTTCTGGTGCCTTTGTTTGACGTTATTAAAGATTCCATTCTCCTACTCTCTTAACAAATGGGCGTTAGGTAAATAGCTGTTTTCCTGCTTTGGTGAATAATGGCCAGATGGAAGTCTTCCGTCGTCTCTACGACCTCTCGCTGCCAGCCAAGTGTGTGCGGTGCAAGTTTTGCATAAAGATGGCATCTAATCTACAATTGCTCCTGGATTTGCTAGAGCCTCACAGAGGCTGAACTCATTTTATTCTGAACGCTACAGGAGCGATAACCAAAAAAGGATACCATGAAGGCAACATCTATCATATGCTTCTTAAAAAACCCCATTGTCAGCATCAGTGACAATGGCATTACCGCTCAGTCACTGAGATTAAAAATTAGTCATACGTGGAAAATAGAAACAGGTTTTCAGGGAGAAGGAAGCTTTGGTTCCACTGAATTATGCCCCTTTTTTGCTTGGTAAATAAATGATGCATATTTTCCGATGATATATATTTTCAAGGGAAGCTACATCTAGGTGGTCCAGGATTTGGCATAAGAGCCTGTTGTCAGTTGACTGAGTGGGAGGCGGCAAACATATTTCATAAATTGTATCCCAAACAGCCTGACAACAGGGTGTTCAGTTGTGACGTCAGAGTTACCTCCACCC
>SJYR01000930.1:137066-168681 GCA_006410655.1 Kobus ellipsiprymnus
GTGACGTCAGAGTTACCTCCACCCAGAAACTGAGTCTTTCTGGATTAGGTCGCAAAGGAATGAGTCTTTGGAGTGAAGGGTGTTTTTCTTCTCCTAGGTGCCACAGTCTATCAGAGGCACAGTCCATCTGCAAAGCACACTCGGCTGCCCCCTCACCCATTTAAACCCTGGCTAAACCCAGTCATCCGTCTTCTGGGCAGCCACATGCCAGCGGGCCACCCCCGCCAGGAATCCCCACTCCCTGTCCTTAGCTGTCCCCCTCCTCCCCTGCTGTGACCTCCAGCACCCCTCCCCGGCCCACTCTCAGTGAAGACCTTGCTTCCTGTCACCAACACACAGCAGCAGCCCGTAGGGAGCATCTGCGTCCTCCACCCACGTGCGCCCTGCCTGTGCCCCGGGCTCTGCCGCCTCCTGCACCTGCCGCTGCACCTCCTGTGCCCGTCCCGTACCTGCGGCTCCCTCCCTTAAAGGCCAGCCAGCCCCTCAGCTCTCCCCTGACCCTACAGCCACGTGTCCCACCAGTTCTCTGTGCCCTCAGAGCAGAACTCCCCACACGTGCTCACTTCCTGTCCTCTGGCTCACTTTTGATTCTCTCAGAGCAGCCTTTGGCCCCCACACCCTGCTGACAGGCCCCTGGAAGGTCTCCAATGCCCTCCACCGCCTTCCCTGGCCAGGTCCCATTGGCTGTCAGCGGTGTGGGACAAGGCCACATTCACGGGCGCTCCTTGGAGCCCACCCCTCCCGCCCCGTCCCTCTGGATGGCTCGTGGCCCAGCCCTGCTGACCCAGCCATTCCTCCTCTTCCTGGCGCCGCCGTGACGGCCGCACCACCTGTCCACGACTGTCCCAGCACAGGCGGCCCTGCCTGCAGCCCGCCCCCGACCTGGCCTCCACTCCTCCAGAGCACGAGGTGGTCCTTCGGCCACAGGATCCACCGAGAGGACTGTGGGGAGGCCTCAGCGGGGAAAGACCAGCAAGCACCTCCAGCCGTCTGCCCGGGATCAGACCAGTAACCGCCAGGCTCTGGGCGTCCTCACCTTGAGCTGTTGTAAGGATGAAACCAGCTCCCCAAAGGGGCCAGAAAAATGTCTGTGGAGCCAGGCCACAATTCCAGACTACAAGGACCTTCCTTAGACCTCATCCCCCTAAAGAGCCATTCCCCGAGAAGCACCTTCCTTGCTCAAAGAAACCTCTCCTTCCCGCCCCACATGCACCACATGTCCAGGAGGGAGAGAGCACAGGCATGGCCAAGGAGAGGTACAGAGATTGCTGGGCACTCGGGCCCTGGGCCAGGTGCCTCAAAGAAGAAGACTTTTCAGGAGCTCTCTCTGCTCCCAACAGGTTTCTATAGGTGCCCTCTGCTCACTTTTCGCCAAAAAAATGACTCTCAATTTGCCTTCAAACAAGAATAAATATGTGTGTCTGTTCCCTGAGCCTTTGACAGCCCTGAGCTGGCCCCGGGACTTGGGCAGGATTGATGGCCCTGCCTCACTGGGAGGCCCGGTGCATCTTTTACTAAAGGTGGTTTCCCAATGATGAATGGCTTTCTCAGGAACACAAAATTGTTGATTGTATTTACAAACAATTCCTTTTTCACGTCCCGTTGATTCTTCTCCAGCGTCAGTCCCTCGGTGACGCCTGCACAGTGATGCATCGGTGGCTATTACCACCATTGATTAAGGCTTCCTGTGGTCCTGCGGTGCCTGGTATGCCATTTGTCATAGACAAGTAGCTCCCACACAGCAGTATATCATGCTCTCTTCGGGCTTTACGGTTATTTATTCTTCAATTTATGTTGCGTACCCTCTAAGTAGAGGCACACACCAAAACTCCAAAATCTTAGCATGCCACAACAGTGAGCAAGTATGTGTGTAATGGAATTCTTTGCCAATACTGGGCCTCCAGAGCCTGACTCCTCTGCCCCTCATTCTGAAAAAAATGCAAATGTAAATAAACAGTGTCAGCTCCGGTCCTAATTGAGACTTGGGTGGGACCAGAGAGAAAGTCAATGAAAGTGCCACAACTTTTCACCAAGTCATCTGACATTTAGCATCAAACTGAAAGCTCCCAGACCCAAATTCTGCAGTGCCTCATCAATCAAAGTAACCTGATCCAGATCAGATGGGAATTTTCTAGAATCAGCTGCTCTCTCTGGGTTTCTCAGCCCCACCTCTTCCTCCTAGTACATTTTTGGCTCCCTTGGGCATTCCCCATGGAGCAGGATGTGTGTGGAGAAGGTACTGGATGCCGTGAGGGTCCTGGCTCCTCCAGCTGCACGGCCCCTGGGTCTTGGGCCAGCTGGTGACTCTCCAGATGGCCAAAGGCTCAGAACAGAGCCCAGCTTTCTTCCAGTTCAAAGATGGTTCACATTGAGAGCCCATCTGGTTTGCATGTGCAAAGTACCGATCAGTGTAAAATATTGAGCCAGAGCCCATCAGGACTTGTACTGCCATGGAGAAAATTTAATTTTCTCACAGTTCTGGAAGCAAAGTCCAAGATCGAGGAGCCAGCCAATTCAGCTCCTGTAAAGACTCTCTTCCTGGTTTGCGGATGGCCACCTTCTCACTGTGTCCTCATGTGGCTGAGAAAGCAAACTCTGGTCTCTCTCTCTTTTTATTTTCTTTGGTCCCACCATACAGCTTGTGGAATTTTAGTTCCCCAACCAGGGACCAAACCTGGGCCCTTGACAGTGAAAAGTGGAGAGTCCTAATTACGGGCCCGCCAGGGAACCCCCTGGTATCTCTCTTTTTATAAACACACTAATCCCATTGTGGGGTCCCCACCCTCAGGTCAGTTCAGTTCAGACACTCAGTCACGTCTGACTCTTTGAAACACCGTAGACTGTAGCACACCAGGCTTCCCTGTCCATCACCAACTCCAGGAACTTGCTCAAACTCATGGTCATCAAGTCAATGATGCCATCCAAACATCTCATCCACGGTCGCCCCCCTTGTCCTCCTGCCTTCAATCTTTCCCAGCATGAGTCTTTTCCAATGTCAGCTCTTCAGATCAGGTGGCCAAAGTATTGGAATTTCAGCTTCAACATCAGTCCTTCCAATGAACACCCAGGACTGATCTCCTTTAGGATGGACTGGTTGGATCTCCTTGCAGTCCAAGGGACTCTCAAGAGTCTTCTCCAACACCACAGTTCAAAAGCATCAATTCTTCCACACTCAGCTTTCTTTGTGGTCCAACTCTCACATCTATACATGACTCCTGAAAAAACCATAGCTTTGACTAGATGACCTTTGTTGGCAAAGTAATGTCTCTGCTTTTTAATATGTTTTCTAGGTTGGTCATAGCTTTTCTTCCAAGGAGCAAGTGTCTTTTAAAAATTTCATGGCTGCAGTCACCATCTGCAGTGATTTTGGAGCCCAAAAAAATAGTCTGTCACTGTTTCCATTGTTTACCCATCTATTTGCCATGAAGTGATGGACCAGATGCCATGATCTTAGTTTTCTGAATGTTGAGCCTCAAGACAACTTTTTCACTCTCCTCTTTCACTTTCATCAAGAGGCTCTTTAGTTCTTCTTCACTTTCTGCCAAAAGGATGGTGTCATCTGCATATCTGAGGTTACTGATATTTCTCCTGGCAAACTTGATCCCAGCTTGTGCTTCTTCCAGCCCAGCATTTCTCATGATGTACTCTGTGTATAAGTTAAATAAGCAGGGTAACGACATACAGCTTTGATGTACATCTAATGCTAATCACCTCCCATAGGCCCTACCTCCAAATCCTATCACTCTAGGATTACAGCTTCAACACAGGACTTTGGAAGGGGGATAAAATTCAGCCCATAACATAGCTTAACATTAGCTACCTTACCAAATTATCTAATTAGTCCTAATAGAGGTGTTTTTTTTGGTTAAATTTCTTGCATGGAGGTTTCCACCTTCTGGGGCTGACTGGCTGCCCCTCCCAGGTGGATTCTTTAACAACAGGGGTGGGGCAGGCAGACACTGTCAGCAGGTCCTGACACTCATCTGTGTGGGTAGAGCCACGGCTTCCTGCCCTCTCCTCAGTAGCCGTGGGCCTCTGGCCTTTGTAAGCCGTTCCATGTCCCTCTGTTTTCCACAGGCCGGGATCCTCTGAGGATGGGGGTGGGGCGTGGGGGGTCTGCTCTCAGATGAGTCTAGTGCCCCTTCCAGCAGTTTGTTCTAGACAGAATGTGGTTCACTGGAGAAGGGAATGGCAAACCACTTCAGTATTCTTGCCTTGAGAACCCCATGAACAGTATGAAAAGGCAAAAAAAATAGGACACTGAAAGATGAACTCCCCAGGTCAGTAGGTGCCCAATATGCTACTGGAGATCAGTGGAGAAATAACTCCAGAAAGAATGAAGGGATGGAGCCAAAACAAAAACAACACCCAGCTGTGGATGTGACTGGTGATAGAAGCAAGGTTTGACGCTGTAAGAGCAATATTGCATAAGAACATGGAATGTTAGGTCCACGAATCAAGGCAAATTGGAAGTGGTCAAACAGGAGATGGCAAGAGTGAACGTTGACATTCTAGGAATCAGCGAACTAAAATGGACTGGAATGGGTGAATTTAACTCAGATGACCATTATATCTACTACTGCAAGCAGCAATCCCTTAGAAGAAATGGACTAGCCATCATGGTCAACAAAAGAATCCAAAATGCAGTACTTGGATGCAGTCTCAAAAATGACAGAATGATCTCTGTTTGTTTCCAAGGCAAACCATTGACTATCACGGTAATCCAAGCCTAGACCCCAACCAGTAATGCTGAAGAAGCTGAAATTGAACAGTTCTATGAAGACCTACAAGACCTTCTAGAACTAACACCCAAAAAAGATGTCCTTTTCATTATAGGGGACTGGAATGCAAAAGTAGGAAGTCAAGAAACACCTGGAGTAACAGGCAAATTTGGCCTTGGAGTATGGAATGAAGCAGGGCAAAGGCTAATAGAGTTTTGCCAAGAAAATGCACTGGTCATAGCAAACACCCTCTTCCAACAACACAAGAGAAGACTCTACACATGGACATCACCAGATGGTCAACACTGAAATCAAGTTGATTATATTCTTTGCAGCCAAAGATGGAGAAGCTCTATACAGTCAGCAAAAACAAGACCGGGAGCTGACTGTGGCTCAGATCATGAACTTCTTATTACCAAATTCAGATTTGAATTGAAGAAAGTAGGGAAAACCACTAGACCATTCAGATATGACCTAAATCACATCCCTTATGATTATATAGTGGAAGTGAGAAATAGATTTAAGGGACTAGATCTGATGGACAGAATGTCTGATGAACTATGGACAGAGGTTCATGATATTGTACAGGAGATAGGGATCAAGACCATCCCCATGGAAAAGAAATGCCACAAAGCAAAATGGCTGTCTGGGGAAGCCTTACAAATAGCTGTGAAAAGGAGAGAAGCGAAAAGCAAAGGAGAAAAGGGCAGATATTCCCATTTGAATGCAGAGTTCCAAAGAATAGCAAGGAGAGATAAGAAAGCCTTCCTCAGCGATCAATGCAAAGAAATAGAGGCAAAGAACAGAATGGGAAAGACTTTAGAGATCTCTTCAAGAAAATTAGAGATACCAAGGGAACATTTCATGCAAAGATGGGCTTGATAAAGGATAGAAATGGTATGGACCTAATAGAAGCAGAAGATATTAAGAAGAGGTGGCAAGAATACACAGAAGAACTACACAAAAAAGAGCTTCAACTGCACTCAATATGCCAGCAAATTTGGAAAACTCAGCAGTGGCCACAGGACTGGAAAAGGTCAGTTTTCATTCCAATCCCAAAGAAAGGCAATGCCAAAAAATGCTCAAACTACCGCACATTTGCACTCATCTCACATGCTAGTAAGTGAAGTGAAGTCGCTCAGTCGTGTCTGACTCTTAGCGACCCCATGGACTGCAGCCTCCCAGGCTCCTCCATCCATGGGATTTTCCAGGCAAGAGTACTAGAGTGGGTTGCCATTTCCTTCTGCAGGGGATTTTCCCAACTCAGGGATTGAACCCAGGTCTCCTGAATTGCAGGTGGACGCTTTACCCTCTAAGCCACCAGGGAAGCCCCAAAGTGATGCTTAAAGTTCTCCAAGCCAGGCTTCAGCAATATGTGAACCATGAATTTCCAGATGTTCAAGCTGGGTTTAGAAAAGGCAGAGGAACCAGAGATCAAATTGCCAACATTCACTGGATCATGGAAAAAGCAACAGAGTTCCAGAAAAACATTGATTTCTGCTTTAGTGACTATGCCAAAGCCTTTGACTGTGTGGATCACAATAAACTGTGGAAAATTCTGAAAGAGATGGGAATACCAGACCACCTGACCTGCCTCTTGAGAAACCTATATGCAGGTCAGGAAGCAACAGTTAGAACTGGACAGGGAACAACAGACTAGTTCCAAATAAGAAAAGAAGTACATCAAGGCTGTATATTGTCACCTTGCTTATTTAACTTATATGCAGAGTACATCATGAGAAACGCTGGGCTGGAAGAAGCACAAGCTGGAATCAAGATTGCCGGGAGAAATATCAATAACCTCAGATATTCACATGATACCACACTTATGGCACAAAGTGAAGAAGAATTAAAGACCCTCTTGATGAAGGTGAAAGAGGAGAGTGAAAAGTTGGCTTAAAGTTCAGCACTCAGAAAACTAAGATCATGGCATCTGGTCCCATCACTTCATGGCAAATAGATGGGGAAACAGTGGCTGACTTTATTTTGGGGGGCTCCAAAATCACTGCAGATGGTGATTGCAGCCATGAAATTAAAAGATGCTTACTCCTTGGAAGGAAAGTTATGACCGACCTAGATAGCATATTAAAAAGCAGAGACATTACTTTGTCAACAAAGGTCCATCTAGTCAAAGCTATGGTTTTTCCAGTGGTCATGTATAGACGTGAGAGTTGGACCATAAAGAAAGCTGAGTGCGGAAGAATTGATGCTTTTGAACTGTGGTGTTGGAGAAGACTCTTGAGAGTCCCTTGGACTGCAAGGAGGTCCAACCAGTCCATCCTAAAGGAGATCAGTCCTGGGTGTTCATTAATAGGACTAATGTTGAATCTGAAACTCCAATCCTTTGGCCACCTGATGCGAAGAGCAGACTCATTTGAAAAGACCCTGATGCTGGGAAAGACTGAAGGCAGGAGGAGAAGGGGACAACAGAGGAGGAGATGGTTGGATGGCATCACCGACTCCACGGACATGGGTTTGGGTAGACTCCAGGAGTTGGTGATGGACAGGGAGTCCTGGTGCGCCTGGTTCATGGGGTCGCAAAGAGTCGGACACAACTGAGCAACTGAACTGAACTGAACTGAACATTGGTCTATCCTTGTTTTCCCCCTTTTCTGGGGTCAGCTTTGATTGTTCACATTTGGGAACAGAATCATCCGTCTTCTGCAGACCAGTTTACCGTCATAATGCTTTCTCACAGTTTGTAATATCTCCCTGTGCCTTGGTAATTGGTCCCTTTTCCTTTCTTGATATGGTGTATTTGTGCTTTCTTGGGGATCCAAACCCATCCTGGTTGTACTGACAGACAGAACCCCAATTATTTTGGGACAGCACGCAAGGACAGTGCATTCACAGCCTCCCATGCAGACACCCGAGGCCATGTGACAACGTCCTGGGGGAACTGGGGGGACATCTTGTTTTCCTCCTGATGCTTCTTCCTCCCTGGAAGCCAGAAATGAGCCCAGAGGAAGTAACCTCACCTCCACAGTGAGGTCTGTGGTGGCCACCCCTGCGGATACACCCACTGCCACCACCCACCTGTGAATGGTGACCTGGGGAAAAATAATAAACATCTCACTCCCCAGGGCTAAGCAATGCACCCAATCTTATGCAGTCAGAGGCGGAGCCTAGCCGATAAAAATCTACCCTGCGCCCCCCCCACCATTGAGCCTCTTGGGGATTAATCAACTTTTTTCCTTGGAATACTCAGTTTCTTTGCTATGAAACTGATGTCAGCTTTAAATGTTTTGTTATTTCCTTCTCCTTTTTTTTAATTTGGTTAATTTGTTTCACATAAATATGATATCTATATAGTAATAAAGTCACGTAAAGTTACAGAATTTCCTTTTGTTCTATAAATTTTATATAATGTTATTTACTTTCTAGTTATTTTTTAGGTAACATGCAGTTTGTGTTCTTTCTTCTAATTCACACCTTATTTAGAAGTATCTCTTCATTTCTAATGGTTTCCTTTTATTTTGGATGCTTTTTGTTGTCAATTACTAGACATCCATTCTTCAAAACACAAGTTTTGGGGTTACTTTGTTATGGAAGGTTTGGACCTTTACCAGCCTCGGGTCTCTAAGACCTGCTGAACCAAGAAGAAACCTCCTCTGGCGCCCCACTGCCTCCCCAGGGGTGACCACTTATAACTCTGAGCTGCAGATTTGGTGTTGAATCCCACAGTTCCGAAGAATAAGCATCTGCAACTAGAGGTTTTTATTTATTTGTCTATTCATTTATTTTTGGCTGTGCTGGGTCTCCGTTGCTTTGTGCAGGCTTTCTCTAGTTGTGCTGCTGCTGCTGCTGCTGCTGCTAAGTCGCTTCAGTCATGTCCAATTCTGTGTGACCCTATAGACGGCAGCCCACCAGGCTCCCCCATCCCTGGGATTCTCCAGGCAAGAACACTGGAGTGGGTTGTCATTTCCTTCTCCAATGCATGAAAGTGAAAAGTGAAGTCGCTCAGTTGTGTCCGACCCTCAGCGACCCCATGGACTGCAGCCTACCAGGCTCCTCCACCCATGGGATTTGCCAGGCAAGAGTGCTGGAGTGGGATGCCATTGCTTTCTCCCTAATTGTGCTAGTGGGGGTTATTCTTCCTTGCCAGACACGTGTTTCTCCTTGAAGTGACTTTTCTTGTGATGGAACACAGGCTCTGGACCCCACGGGCTTCAGCAGTTGTGACGCTTAGTTGCTTCATGGTATGTGGAATCTTCCTGGACCAGGGATCAAACCTGTGTCCTCCGCATAGACAGACAGGTTTCTATCCACTGTGCCACCAGGGAAGTCCCAGACCACATGCTTCTGCATCTGGAACTGTGCTTTCTAACTGAGACCTTATCTACTGACTTCCCCCTCAGCAGGATGAAGCTTCAGCTTCTCTCACCCACTTCTTCACCCTTCCCCTCTCCCCTCCTCCTAACAGAAACTTCTTGCCAGGACAACCTGAAATACACAGCTAAGTCAGGTCATATTCTGTGTTACATTTTATTTTCCTCAGAGTTAACAATTACCTTATTTTGTTGTTACTATTGTTTCAGATGGCCAGGGTTGGCCAAGAAGCTTAGCTTACAGGATTTAGCTCTGGAGAAAGACAGGATCTGGCGTGGCCATTTGGGGAGGGGCCCAGGGCTCTGCACTGAGGCATGGCAGGGACCCTGGGGAGATGGTTACTATGGACAAGACTGGAACTTTATCAGAACCTGATGAAGATTTGCTATGGCTACTGCTTATGCTCTGGTGTTCCTGCCCCTGCTCTTCGGTGAGGTGAGCCCCACATGAAATCTGAGTGCGTTCCAGAGTTGCCATAACTAGAGAAATTATGAAGGGCCTGGGTTAACCCTGCAGGGAGAGCAGGTTAGGGAGAGTTCGGTTCTCGAGGCAGGCTGGTCCCTGGAGGTAAGTCAGTTCTAGATGTAGGTGGTGAAAGTAAGATGATTCCGGAAGCAGGTTGCCGAGGGGGTTTCTGGAGTGTGGGCTCCAGAGGCGGGTTCCCGAGGAAGGTTCTGGAAGCGGGTTCTGGAAGTGTGACAATGGACGGCACCGCACTGGGGCCACCAGGCCAGAGCCTGGGTCCCCAAGCGGAGACAGGAAAGCGGACCTTAAGGGCTGCACGGGCGCTTGTGCCAGGAAATCCGTTAACAAGCCATCGCGAGTGTTTTCTTCGGACTAGCCGTGCGGAGGCCCCGCCGCCCGGCGGGTGGAACCTGGGCTGCCCCTGGGCCCTGCGCCGCGCCTTGTTTCTCCCTTTTCCGCCGGCCGGCGGTTGCCAGGGGCGACCGCATTCCCCTGGGGCTCCGCGGAGGCAGGGCCTGGCTTCGAGAACCACCTCCCTCACGTTCTGGTTGGCCAGCGCTGCTGTCCGTCGGAGTCGCCGCGGCCGCCGACTGGGCAGCGGGAAGTTTCGCACGCTCAGCGGCCTGCGCCCCGCCCCTCCTGCCCGCGGGGCCGCCACCCCCAGGAGAGCGCAGTGAGGAGTCCCTCGCTCCCGGGGTCCCTGCGCCGGCGACGGCCTCCAGGCGGACGCGGCCCGAGCAGCGGGCAGCGATGGTCCCCGAGGACAGATCGGACGGCCCGGGAGCCGGCGAGGAGAGCGCCCGGCTGCAAGCGGGCACCGTCCGCAAGGTGGGAGTGCCCGGCGGCCGGGGGGCGCCGGGAGGTGGGTTCCCAGACCCGGCCGCTCCTGTTGCCCGCGGCCGCCGGCGAGCGCTGGGCTGCGGGATCGGCACTGGTTTCTCGCGCCGCTGGAGTCCGGGGCGAAACTTCGCGTAAGGTGGGCTTAACGCTGGGGAACTGGGGACCCGTGCGGAGCCAGAGCCCGGCCGCTGGGCTCCTGTCTAGTGCGTTTGGGGGACCCCTCCTGCGCCGACCGGAACAGGTCGGAGCGCAAGTCCAGCTCGTGGTTTTCTCCACCACTCCAGGACCCCCTTCTCTGGCAGGTGCTGGACTCTGGTCAGTGACAGCCCATGGCCTTCGTGTTTGTTCCTGGCATGTCACTCCTCCTTTCCTAGCTGTTCCCTCTCTCCTAAGGCTGTTCAGCTGTGCCCTGGGCACCCAGCTCTGTGTTTGATGGAACTTTTAGCAACAGGTGGCTGATGCACCCGGGTACAGGAAATGGCTGGAGGATTTCCCAGCAGGGTGGTTTGTCCCTCCTCACTTCCCCGCACACCTCTGCACACCTCTGCCCCCTCCTGAAACCCCTGATCCCTCAGGGGCTGTGGACTGTGGACTATTTCCAGGAGGACTGAAAAGCTGGACAAGGAAGGAGGGTGGAGACATTTGAGTTTGTGGGGAGGAGGCGTGCTCTGGCTGCCTCACCTTGCAGCCTGGAAACCTGGTTGTTCCCTGGGAGTCACTGAAAGGCTTCCCAGTGTTTATGCCAGGCCTTGGGCATCCACATACCCAAGAGTTTTCAGTCCAGTACCACCAAGCATAGCTGCACCTGCACCAGGGAGGGTGTGAGGCCTGGCCCCACCAACCATCTTGCAGTCTGTTACCAGACCTGCTCTGGCCTAGTTGCCGGCACACTTAGCCAGTTCTGGCCACTGCCCCTGCCATTTCCTCCTGGGCTTCTGGGGGATCCATTAGACCAATGCTACCAGGGCTGCAGCAGGGAGGGCGTGGGAGAGGCTTGCTGCTCTTCTCCATCGGGTGGGGGTTCTTCCACACATGCACGACCCCTTCACCACCCGGTGTGGAAATGGGGGCAAGCACCACCCAGCACTGCAAATTGGGCCACAGTCGCACTTCCCACCAAGTCATGCAGCCAGCCTGAGTCCTGGAGGGCGAGCTGGGGTCACGAGGCCATGAGGGGTGCTGGCTGCAGGCCTCAGAGAGGACTATGGTCTCCCGCCTTCAAGCACATCTCTCCGGGGGCACTTGACATTGGATACCTGATGAGCTGTGTTGACAGGACAGTCCCTCGGGGCTGGCAGCCTCTCCCAAGTACATGGAGCACTCCTCCCCAGGCAGACAGCCTTGCTGCTCACTCAGAACCTTAGGCTGGAGTTGTGCAGTTGGACCTTCAGAGGGAGAGGAGTAGAGCTTCAGCTGTGGCCTGCCCCCTGCTCCGGATTCTTGGGCCTCCTGGAAGGGAGACTGCCCGTGTCCTCTTCTCATTCCCTTCTGCACCAAGTGGGTATGGGAAGTACCAGGGGGAAGAGGTGAAGGCCAGTGGGAAGACAGACGCTCAACCAGCAGAGCGGAGAGAGGAGAGCTGTGTTTTGTCTTCTTCCTGCCTGATGCCACCTTGACACCAGGCCCCTTTCAGTCTACAGACGAGGACCTGCCCAGAGTCCCCCAGCAGGCAGTTATCCAAGGTGGTTGTTCTCTCTCCCATTGTTCAATGGGGACAAGTCCTGTCTCCCCAGTTACCTCAGGACCACTTGGAAGTCCCAGAAGAATGCTTCCTCCTGCAGGAAGTCTTTCCTGATTGATCTCTCCTGAGAACACTGGAATGTGGAGGAAATGTTGGGCCATAATCCAAGGTGGCCATGTGCCATGAGTCTTGTCTGTGCAAGAGAGTAAGGCCTTCTTTAGGGTGCCTCCTGCTTGGGGCTGGGATAACCCATAGCCCCCAGAAGGCGGGGACTGCTCTGTGTGTGGCAGTGGGGACATATTTCCTCAGATTTGTTCAAGACAGCGGCCACTGCAGAGAGGCTGCATTAGCCCTGCACACCTGTGATTTCAGGGTGGGGTCCTGGGAGGCACTATGTCCTCTTCCCTGTACTGTTCCAGGGCCAGGAGACCACTTGAGCCTGAGGACATGGTCCGAGGAAGAACATTCTGAGAAGTCCTTCCCAACTCTCGGGCTGGTGACTGACCAGGCCGGGAGGTCCCTAAATGGCCGCAGCGGCACCAGTCCCACTGGGGCCCTGAAAGCCCCTCCCCTCACAGAGGAAACCTCTCACCCTCTGAACCTGCCGCAGGGCTCTCTGCCTGGGGCCCAGGACGTGGGCAGGCTGGCGGGATTGCCCATGTGCAGGGCAGAAGCCGCACTGAGGCATCTCAGATGGGGCTGTCAGAAGGCCTGGCCCACTGCCTGTGAGCGGAGTGACCCTTGGGGCCTGTGGTTTGGGCATCTGCCGCAATGAGCAGCCAACTGGGATGGAGCCTGGCCACAGTGAGTGTGGCCCAGAGGTGATCCAGCACACTGCAGGCAGGCTGCTCTCCATCAGTGCCCTGGCAGGAGCTGGCTGGGCATCCCCTCCACCTAAACGTGCACAGTCTGGCATTTGTGTGGGCAAGACGGGTCGTGGGGGTTACAGAAGGAATTCATAAGTGCAGGAGGATGCAGGGAGCAATTAACTATCTCCTGGCGGGTCTCCAGCTGGGCTGCTGAGTCCCAGAGTGGCACCCGAAGGGCACAGCGTCTTCCCAGGGAAGTCCAGCCCTGTCCCTGCCCGCCATGTCCTTGCTGGCCTGGCCCCAGTGACGTGTGACCTCTTCACAGGGCTGTGAGCTCTTGGCAGATTCACCGCATGGCCACCTGCAGAGCCGCAGGGCCAGGATCCGCCAGCAGATTGACAGGGAGCTGAGGATGCGGACAGGCGCCGAGAACCTGTACAGGTGGGCGCTGGCTGCCCGGGACACCCGCCCATGGCTGGACCCCCAGGAAAGCAGGGCCATGTTCCCAGAGGCCCCCATGAGGCAGGCTCACCCAGGGCAGGGCAGTGACATGGCAGGTGCCTGGTCTTTTGGTCCACGTGTGAGTCCATGACCAGGCCTCCTGTTCAGGCTTCTGAGAGGCAGGGCTGGACTTCGCGCCAGGGTCTGGGGCAGCCATGGTGCCCAGCTGGGATGCTCACAGATGACTCAGGCCCCCACCTTGGTGGCCCTCACTGGCAGGGTCAGCTCAGGGCCAGCCAGGTTCCGTGCTAGGCTGGAGAGGATGTCTCCACCAGGATGGGCATAGCAGCTGCACTTTTTAGGCTGAGCTGTGGCAAGTGACAGGTGTCCCGAGGTTGAGAACCT
This sequence comes from Kobus ellipsiprymnus, assembly GCA_006410655.1. Taxonomy (NCBI): domain Eukaryota; kingdom Metazoa; phylum Chordata; class Mammalia; order Artiodactyla; family Bovidae; genus Kobus; species Kobus ellipsiprymnus. Next base: position 150,758 of record SJYR01000930.1, read on the forward strand.
GAGAATGAGTCCTTGAGACAGGAATGCATCTCTGCCTTGGAGCCTGTGTGTTCACGCCTTCACACCCACCTGTTCTCTGGGTGCTGATCTGAGGCCCGGGGAGGGGGCCCTGCCTGCCCGAGCCACCACCAGTGGGTGCACAGCCAGCTGCAGGCCAGGGCTCCGCCAGGCCCTCCTTTTCCTTAAACCTGCCTCCCTGTCCACCCCGTGCCTTTCTGGGCACCCGCTGGTCCCTCTGGCAGGCACAGAGGGAGTCCAACCCCATCTCTCCAGGGAAGTTACCTTACAGTCTCCAGAGCACAGGTGTGAGCCATGTCCTGGGGGAGTGAGAGGTGGTGGGGGGACTTACGCCCTGGAAGTTCTGGGTCCAAGCACAGGTACTCAGGCCAGAGTCATGACATGTGTATGGACAGGAAACTGCATGGCCCACAGGGAGCTTCAGAGAGGAGGGGTTCATCTGGTGGGCCCTGGGCCCCACCACTGCCCCCCAGGGTGGCTGGGCCCCTTGGCACATCACTGTGGAATGGGCTCCAGAGCTTGGGCTGCGATGAAGGCCTAGGGCGTGGGTCCCCTGGCAGCGCTAGGGCTTCACCTCAGCCTCCCTCCTGTAGAGCCACCAGCAACGCCCGTGTCAGGGAGACTGTGGCCCTGGAACTGAGCGACGTCAACTCCAGCCTGCAGCTGCTGAAGGAGGAGCTGGCAGGGCTCGACAGCAGCGGGGACACGGGCCAGCCTGAGAGGTGCGTGTGTGAGTGTGTGCAAGGACGTGGACTGGCCCCAGAGGCGGGTGTGCATGTGAGTGTGTGTGGGGACAGGGATTGGCCCTGAAGGTGTGTGTGCACACAAGTGTGTGTGGGGACAGGGACTGGCCCCGAAGGTGTGTGTGCATGCAAGTGTGTGTGGGGACAGGGACTGGCCCCAAAGTCGTGTGTGCACGCAAGTGTGTGTGGGGACAGGGACTGGCCCCGAAGTCGTGTGTGCACGCAAGTGTGTGTGGGGACAGGGACTGGCCCCAGAGGTGCATGTGCATGTGAGCGTGAGGGAGACCACCACCACCACGCCTGTGTGTGCAGGGCCAGCATCATGCAGGGCCTGAGGGATGTGGCGTGGCGTTCCAGAGCCGGGGAGGTGGGGTGCATCCAGTGTAGCAGGCGTGGTAGTGGGTGACTCCAGGGCCACCGAGGACAGCGGAATCCAGCCTTAGAGTCTGGACTCGCTACTTCTGGTTCTAGCGAAGGCATCACTGCCCCCATGATCCCCCTGGGGCTGAAGGAGACCAAGCCCCTGGACTGGGCCCCCTCCCTGAAGGTGAGTGCCGGCCTGGGCTCGGCTCTCAGGGGCTTCCTGGTCATCAATCTCACTGAGGTGAGGACTCAGAGGGAAGAAGGGTCTGACCTGGAGCCACCTGGCCTCCACAGCCAGGGGGGATTTTGATCGGGTGGGCTTTGCAGAAGAATGCACCCTGGGACGGATGTCGGCAAAACTGGAGGTCCCAGGACGGCTGCCGGGTCCCCGACTCCTGCTCTGAGGGTTCTGCTGGCTGGGGGCTGCCCCTTCTAGTCAGAGCCTGTGCTGAGAAACCCCGCAGGTTCTGGGGGACCTTGTGGGGGCTCCTAAGCCCCTGCGGCCAGGCCAGCAGGAAGGTGCCTCAGCCTCGGCCTCGGGTGTCCGCTGGTAGGTGGCAGGTGGCACTTGGCTCGTGGGAGTTAATAAGGGTAAGGGGTTCCAGTAGAGATATCCCCAAGTCCCTGGGCCCCGCATCTGTGGTGGGGGTCCCCTCGCTATGGGGCTTCAGCCATGTCGGGCTGGGAGGCTCCAGGGAAGTCCCGTGCCCGCCCTCCCCACCCCCAACTCAGGAGCTGATCTGCAGGCACTTTGGGGAGGATGGAGCTTCCTACGAGGCTGAGATCAGGGAGCTGGAGGACCTGCGGCAGGTGGGTGTCAGCTCCCCCAGCCCCCAGGTGAGAAGACTGCTGGCCTTTGGGAATGGCTGCTCTGTGCCCGTGCCTGCCCCAGGGACCCTGCCCAGCCTCCTGCCCCAGCGCCCTGCAGTCCCCTGGAGTGGCACGTGTGGTCCCCAGCAACCCCCAAGAGGGCACGTGTGACTATGTTCACCCCTAGACCCTGGGTTTCCCCGTGGAGCTGTGACATCCCAGGGACTGCCATGTGTGCCCTGGGGTGTGCGGGGGTGGTAGGACCCAGCTGACTTCCATCTGTCAGGCCACACGGACCCCCAGCCGGAGCAAGGCCGGCCTGGAGCTGCTCACAGCCTACTACAACCAGCTCTGCTTCCTGGAGGCACGCTTTGTCACCCCTGCCGGGAGCCTCGGGCTGCTCTTCCACTGGTAGGGGATGGGGTGGGCAGGAGCCCCGGGGCTGTTCCTGAGACCCCCAGCTTCTTGTGGGAACTCTTCCCAGCCTGACCCAACCCTGCAGGTACGACTCGCTGACAGGGCTTCCAGCCCAGCAGCGGGCCCTGGCCTTCGAGAAGGGCAGCGTGCTGTTCAACATCGGCGCCCTGCACACCCAGATCGGGGCTCGCCAGAACCGCTCCTGCCCCGAGGGCATCGGCCGCGCCGTGGAAGCCTTTCAGAGGGCTGCTGGTGAGGCGCCAGACCCTGGCCCCACAGCTGTGCCTGCGCGGTCCTTACTTCCAGGCTCGAGGGCCAGAGTCGGGGTAGCGGGGACAGGCGTGGTGGCCCCCTAGCCCGAGGGGCTCAGCACACACAGGCCCTCTGTGAGGGGCTTAGGGCAAGGACTGGGCAGCCCCGCTGAGCCCCCTCTCCCCTTCAGGGGCCTTCAGCCTCCTGAGGGAGAACTTCTCCCACGCACCCAGCCCGGACATGAGCCCCGCCTCTCTCTCCATGCTGGAGCAGCTCATGAATGCCCAAGCCCAAGAGTGTGTCTTCGAGGGCCTCTTGCTGCAGGCCCCCGGGACCGCCCACAACTGCCTGGCCCAGCTGCGCCTCGCCCAGGAGGCAGCCCAGGTGAGGGCGGTGGGGTGGAGGGGCGGCTGTCCCGGGGGACGGGCCAGGCTGTGGCTCTCGGCTCTTGGGTGCCCGCTGAGCTGGGGGCCAGGATGGGGCAGGGCGGAGCCGGGAGGGGCTGCTGCGGAGTCTCTGGAAGCCAGCTGTCCTCGTAGGCTCCGGGGGGCTGTTCAGGATCCCGGGGCCCTGAGTCCCCACGTCTGGGGCAATGCCAATCAGGGCAGGGATTGGGGGCCCCCGACCCCTGAGCTCGTCTCAACGTGGGGCAGGGCCGCTGGGAGTTGGGTGGAAGCGGGGCCCCAGGGTGGGCAGAGGCCGGGGCCCAGGCCGCTGGGCTTGTGGCAGCCCCCTGCGTCCCCCTGTGTGCCAGCAGGTGGCAGCTGAGTACCAGCTGGTGCATCGGACCATGGCCCGGCCGCCCATCCAGGACTACGTGCCCTTCCCCTGGACCACCCTGGTGCACGTGAAGGCCGAGCACTTCCATGCCCTGTCCCACTACCACGCGGCCCTGGGCCTGTGTGACAGCGCCCGTGAGTGCCCCGCCCCGCGTGCCCACTTGTCATGCCACCAGGGGCCCGTGCGGCGGCTCACCGCCATCTCTGACCTCCAGCGGTGGCCGAGTCAGAGCTCCCTGTCCTTGAGAAAGTGTTCCTGGCCTCGGCTGAGGCCCGGGGCCCGGTGCTGCCCCAGGAGCGCGAGGAACGCAGCAAGCTGGGTGAGGCCCTGGGCCCCTGCCGGCATGAGCGCCCCACTCCAGCCGTCACTCCCCATGGGGCCCCAGCAGTGCGGGCGGCTTCCTGGGCAGGGCAGGCACCCGAGGGAGGCAGCTCTTCCCCAGCGGACCCAGGATGAACCCGGAAGCCCTGACCTGCCCTCCTCCAGCTGCATGTGGGGTGGGGGCCTGGAGGGGCCCCAGCAGCGTGAAACAGCTCGGTCCCGCAGGCAAGGCCCACCTGAGGCGGGCCCTCCTGGGGCAGGAGGCGGCACTGCAGCTGCACTCCATGTGCCGGGCCCTGCGCTGGGAGGACCTGCTGCAGGCCGTGCTGGCCCGGGCACTGCGGCGCTCTCTGGCCAAGTACTCAGAGCTCGACCTGGAGGACGACTTCCACGAGGCCACCGAGGCCCCTGACATCCAGCGTGAGCACCAGGCCCCGGGGTGGGTGTGTCTTGGCCCCAGCGGGGGAGGCAGGCAGAGGCCCCTGTGATCAAGCTCCGTGTGCCACACGGAGAAGCCCTCAGAGGAGGAGCCAAGCCACAATGGCAGCTCCCCACTGCTCCATGCCTGCCCCATCCCGCCAGGGACGTCGGACGCCAGAACCACCATGCTGCTCCTGCTGGTGGTGCCCCGAGGGCCAGAGTGCACGGCTGCACCTCGGGCCACCACCCTGGGACCCTGAGCCTTGGACTCAGCCCTGCCTCCCTTCACCTTCATCCTTTCAGCTAAGACGCAGCAGCGGGCAGAGGGAAGGACACCTAGCTTCTCCCGGGTGAAGGTAGCTGATATCTTCCACCGGCTGGTGAGCACCCTCCCAGGCCTCCCCTTCCTCAGCTCTCTCTTGGCACTCAGGCAGGTCCTCGAGGGGGGCCCCACCCTGCCCAGTCCCCCTCCTGACGCCACCGGTCTCTGTCACCAAATGGAGAGGTGAGGGCAAGGGTGCTCCAGGCTGGGGTGCTCCTCCGAGTGTAGCAGCCCAGCCCGGCCTCTGACCTCTGACCTCCCCCAGGGGCCCCTGTCCGTGTTCTCAGCCAAGAATCACTGGCGGCTGGTGGGGCCCATTCACCTGTCTCGAGGAGAGGGAGGCTTCGGCTTCACACTGCGGGGAGACTCGCCTGTTCTCATTGCTGCCGTTGTTCCAGGGGGCCGGGCTGCGGTAAGGTCTCCTCACTGGGGGCGGGGGGGCAGGGAAGGTGGGACCACCCAGAGGTGGAGGGGTGCTGTGGGACTCTCCCCGTCTGCTGCAGGAGGCCGGCCTGAAGGAGGGTGACTACATCGTGTCGGTGAACGGGCAGCCGTGCAGGTGGTGGAAGCACGCAGAGGTGGTGGCCCAGCTGAAGGGCGTGGGCGACGAGGGCGTGAGCCTGCAGGTGGTCACGCTGCTGCCTGCTGCCGAGCTGCCCATCTCGGTGAGCCCCAGGACCTTGGGAAGGTGTCCCTAACTCCTTTGGCCAGGCCCCAAATACCCACGGATGCTACGAGGGTGCTGGGATGGTCCTCCATGAGGCCCAGCCCGCCCCTCAGCTGCTCCGGGCAGAGGCTGCCTCTGGAGCAAACCCATGGGGCCCCACTCCATAGCCATCCTCACATGGACCCCCCACCCCCTGAATCCCCACCATTTCATCCCCTGGCACTCACCAGCTGGCCACAAGCAGGCCAGGCCAGGGGAGCTGACCCACATCCGTTTCCATGCTGAACACAGGGGGACCGCCGGCCAGCCCTTGGGGGGCTTCTGAGAAGCCAGAAGGAGTGTGGCCAGGAGACACCAGTGCCCTCACGAGCCAGCCCGAGGCCCAGGCCCCTCCTTGGCTGGAACCGCAAGGCCAACAGGGGCAAGACTGGAAGAAGGCTGTCCCCAGCCCCACAGCCCTGAGCTGCTTGCTGCCCTTACCCTCTGGGTTGCCCAGTGTGGCGGTGAGGGGCCGGCTCCCCCCACACAAGGGCCCCAGCGCAGGCTCCAGCTGGCTGGGAGCGAGGACCCTATGCAGACCTTCCTGATCCAGGACCCAGGAGCTTCAGCGTCTGCTGCCCCACCCAGTGCCCAGAGCTGCCCATTAAAGACGATGTCTGATGAGATGTGTCAGAGCCCGGTGCCAGGGGCCAGGAGCAGCACCCGCACAAGAAGTGCCACAGTTACTCTGGGCACTGAGTCCCACGTGCCAGGAGCCTGTCTCTGAGCTCCCCCGTCCTCCTGTGTCCCGACTGCCCACTAGAGGGCAGCTCCCCGGGTGGAGGTGTCCATGGACTCCTCTCGGACCGGAAGGAGCTGGCACAGGAAAAGGGGGCAGGCTAAGGGAATGTGTGGCAGCGGCTCCTGCAGCTCAGATTCCCGCTGCCCCTGTGCTGGGCTCCTGAGGCCCATGGATGCCACCCCCTGTCCACACCCTCCCTCAGGACCACGGCCCCAAGCCCAGCTTCTCTTTGGCCCGCAGTGACCCCTGCCGGGCACCCCCCACTTGGCCACATGGTGCCCCACAGGCTGAAGAAGGACCAGCTTCCCTCCTGCCCTGCCCCTCCCTCCACAAGCAGCCCAGGTGTCCATAGCACGGCCTCCCAGCCAAGTGGTGTCCTAGCAGAGGCCAACTACTGCATGCCTTCTGCTGTCCCTCCGTGCAAAGAGCGGGACTCCCTCCCTGCTTCCGTACGTCCTGTCCCCTCTCCCAACCCCGTGTGTATCGAGGGCCTCTGACCCCAGCCCGGCTCCTGCAGTCCAGTCCTTTCTGGAGCTGCCTGCCTCTTTGCAGGCCAGGCCCGACCCCCACGTCCCCTCCGGCCAAGCTCCGCCCCCGCCCTGCCTTGTCTCCGCCCCCATCCCGTCCCTCCAGGCTCCGCTCCCCCTGCCCCCGCCCTGCAGTCGAGCCTGGGCGTCTGAGGCCGTTGTTCCGGCTCAAGGGGTGTCTATGGGGCCGTCTCAGCTTTCTTGCTCCCAGGCCCAGCACAGAGGGGTACCCCCAGCCCACCCTAACTCCCTTGGACTTCTCCCTAGCCCCTTCGGCACCAAACTGGGCTTCTCGGACCGTGAGCCTTCAGGGACCACCCCACCCCCCTCCCACGCATACTGGAAACAGCCCCAGAGACCACGTCGGCCACACTGCCCCAGGCCCCGCGGTGGTGTGGCTCAGGGCCTGGCCCCAAAGGAAGGGGTGGAAGGTGGGAGAGGCTGCCGTCTGCAGTTCTCGCCGGGATAGGGTGGGGGGTCCCGTGGCCACCAGGGGGCAGCCACGGCCCACTCACAAGGCTGCAGGAGGCGGGGTCTCTGGGCCGTGCAGGGTTAGGGAGGGGCGGGCAGCAGACCCTAGAGAGAAGGAAGCTCCCCTGCAGACTAAGCTCCAGCCCCTCTCAGCAAGTCAGGTCTGTCTCCTCCGTGGGGTCCCCAAGCAGAAGCAGCCCTTAGGGACCTGGCCCCTGCTCTCTCCCACCTTCATCAGCGTTACTGGGGCTGGGGGGTGAGTGGGGAGCGTTGGCGGGGGTGTGTGAGGGTGGGTGAGTGGGTGTGATGAGGGTGCACAGTGTTCAGAGTGGGAGGGCAGGGCTCCCCTCAACTGCCCGAGCCAGCAGACAGGACATCCAGGCGCATCCCTCCTTGACCACCTGCCCCTCCCAGGAGAATGCCCCTCTCAGCAGAACCCGCCAAGGTCACCTCAGCTCGTATTAATTTGATTAATAAAACTGTGCGTCAAGGAAGCCATTACACGCTAATCAGGGACGACAGGACTGGCAGGTCTTGTCCAGAACTCAGCAGCATCCCCGCTTCCAGCAGCCGACCTGGACCCAGGAGGGGCTGGGACCAGGAGAGAGCTACCACCTGCTTCTCCCCCAGGCTGGTGGGGAGGACCCGTCCCAAGGCCCACACCCTCCTAGGCTTCCCAGGCAGCCTGGCTCCAGGCCCTTGGGCAAGCCAGGGCCTTTGCTCCCCTGGGTCAGGGGTGGCTGGGCGTCGACCTCTCCAGGAAGCAAGGAAGTCTCTTTCCAGATGGGAAAGTAGGTGTTGAGCGAGGGGAAGAAACCAGACGATGCCCCCAAGGAAGGTGGGGGCTCCGCCTGCGCTCTTCCAGTATCCTGTGTCCACCCTCACCCAGCACCCCGGGGTGGCCCGGCCCATCTGCTCTCCCTGGCACCTCCCTGGTGTCCCCAGACGGCTGAACCAGCAGCTGGTGGAGTCCTGGGCTGGCTCCAGGAGGCCTCGGGGATGAGGTCATGGACATGACTCTGGACCTGGCAAAAACCCCCAGTGGTCAGCTGTGGGCCGACCCCCACCCAGAGGGCAATACTGCACCCTCTTGGGGCCAGGACTCAGAACAAAAGGCTAGCCTGGCACCCAAGGGTGAGCATCACCACACTCCTGCCTCTCGGACAGCAGCCTAGGGTCACGTCAATGCCTGGCCTGGCCCAGGAGAGAAGCCCGTGGCCAAGGGGCTTCTCCGAGTGTGCTGGGAGCTGTCCAGGCTGTGCCCTGAGAGCCCCCGGGTCCTCTACGCTGATGGGCTGGCTTGTGGGGTCCACACACAAGCCAGTGTGCCTGTGAGGAGGTGTGTGTCTGCCTGATTGTCCACTCTGCTCTGACGTGTCCAGGGGTGCTGTCTCTTCCTATCCACCTGCCCCCACCAGCCTCACTCTGCACTTGGCCTGTTCTCTCTGCCTCCTCCCGGGATTCTGGGCTGGGAAGCACTCAGCCTTCCTCAGACACGGCCACGTCTCAGGGCCCGGTGTTAGCTCCCCACTCGCTGGTCCAACCACATTACAGATGTCGCTGTACCCAAGATGGGCCGTGGGCCACAGATGGGCACCACGCCTGCTCCTCCGCGCCAGTGGCAGCAGGACACTGCCCTGTCCCCACGCCCAGCACAGAGAGGGCCCACGGAGGACATGGAGAGCTGGGGGCTGGGGGAGGGGCTGGGCAGTGAGCACACGGATGTCCCCCACGTGCGCTGTGCCCGCGACCGGGCCCCCTCCTCGGCCCGGCCCGGCAGGGACGTCTCACTTTCCAGGGCGGTCCTCTTCCCTGCATGGGGAGGTCGAGGTGAGCGTGCACTGCGATCATTTTGCTTTGCCAACAGAAAACTGCCGAGAGGGGAAAAGGCAAACTCCGTTTCGCTTGGGTCAGCAGTGAGCCAGCACAGATTAATGTGCGGAGAGGCAGGCGGACGGAAGGGAGCCCCAAGGCGGAGGCAGCAGCGAGGGAGGGGGAGGGGGCAGGGATCAGAGGTGGGGCCAGGCGGAGGACCACGGCCCTGCCGCAGGCTTGGGGCCCTTCCTGGCTTCCCTCTCCCTCCCAGGTTCACTCTCCCTGGGCTCCTGCCTCAGTTTCCACCTGCCCCTGATACCCCTAGAGGCAGGGTTGACCCAGGAGACTCCAAAACAGGGTCCAGATCAGTGCCACACACCAGCCGGAACCCCGCTAACCGTAGCCACCTGGGGGGTTGCGCCCTTCACCCCACTGGACACCAGCCACTGGGCTGAGCCACAGGAGGCAGCACTCAGGGATCCAGGGCCAGTCTGAGAGGTGCTGAGTGTCACCCAAGCTCACAAACACAGTCACCAGCGGGGGCGGGCAGGACAGGCCAGGACCCCGGCGATCCGGAAGCGAGGTGTGAGAGGCGCGAAGTGAGAGAAGCTCCTGGTGGGGCTCAGCCCTCAAGGCCCTCTGGAGGAGGCTGGGGGTTACAGGTCTGTTGGTCGTGGAGGCCGGGAGGTAGGGCTGGAGCGCTGGGGCATTCTGAGCCCAGGACGCCTGGGGCACATTGTGTTACCGGCACCCCAAGCCGGAGCCTTTGCTGGAGAGGCTGAACTTGCTACCTGGCTGCAGGGGGCTCAGTGGTGGCCCCAGACATGCAGCCACCCAGAACTGTGAATGAGCCCCGGTTTAGGAAAAGGACCTTTGCTGGTGTGACCACTTAATGGTCTTGGGATAAGACCATCCTGACTACTGGGATGGGCCCTAAATCCACCAACTCGTTTCTCAGTAAGAGACAGAAGGGGTGAGGTTGTGTGAGGACAGGCCAGAGACTGGAGTGGTGAGGCCTCTAGCCAAGGACACCTGGAGACACCAGAAGGTAGAAGGAACCACGAATGGTCCTCTCTGACCTCCAAGCAAGCACAGCCCTGCTGCTCTGCCAACCCTTCAGTCTCAGACTTTTGGCCTCCAAACCTGGGAGAGAACAAGTTTCTAGCACTTTAAGCCTCCAAGTTCATGGAAATACAATAAGCCGAACTTCCTCAAGTCCCCGAGTTTCTGGACCTCAGTTTATCCTTCCATAGCGGACGTGACCCGACAGGGCTCAGGCGCTGGTTTAGAGTGGTGGGCTCAGCTCCGTCGTTCATGAGAAACAAACCCCCACCCTGTTCAGGAAAGCCCGCCTCACCCCCAGATTCTGAAGCGTGTGGCTGGGGAGCTCAGCCACAACAGCCTGAGCACGTGCATTTCCAGACTTCCAGCAGGAGACTGATCAACTCGATGAGGCAGCCGCAGACACCCCTGCCCCTGCCCCTCTCCCCCAGCCTTGGCGTCCTGGGGGTGCGGAGCCTTCTGTGCTGGCCCCCAGGGGCTGTGTGCCTTCGAGGTGTCTCACAATCTCTCAGATGGGCTGTGGGCTCAGCCCCAGGCAGAGGGGAGGCCGTTCTAGCTGTGGCCAGCAAGCCCCAGAACCATGGGGTGGCTCAGAGCCTGCATGGAACAGTGGCCAAGCCCCTGGCTGTGTGTGTTGGGGGGCTGAGGCCTGGGGGGCTCCCAGGCTTGGCCAGCAGCCCCACCCAACACACACACCCTGGCCAAGCGGCCTAGCAAGCTCTGCTCCGCACTGGGGTCTGTGCATTCAGGCGTCCTGTGGGTGGGTTCACCTCACCAAGCTCCTGTGGGGACGGTGCACGCAGGTGCGGTCACCGCAGGTGAACTTGGGAGTCCTCACTGGGGACGTCTGAGGAGTCGGAGTGCAGACCTGGGCCAGAGTCTGTGTGGCTCTAGCGGGGACACTTCCCCACTCACCCCCACGAGCCTCCGTCTCCCAGCCCCAGGGGGTGAGGGCTTCCCCAGGCAGTGCACACCCACCTGCAGTGTCACTGGGCCTCCGCTTCCCTACTGGTGAGCTCAGAGCCCTGCTGCAGGGGGCTGGGGGTCCAGCCTTGGTCCTGGAGGGGACACGCCCACCGCGACCCCTTTGCTCAGGACGTTGATTGTGTCAGCCGGGCCAGCACGTGCTCACACACACAGCCACCCCCTGCCAGGCCCTATGGACCCCAGGCTGGGTCCAGCCCCACAGGGAGCACAGGAGGACGCACCGGGCCTGGAGGGCGCAGCCACCCCGGAAATGCAGGAGTGCCCTCTTCACTCCGGGGACCCCCTCCAGGCTCCTGGGCTCTCAGAGGCCTCTGCCACCTCCGCCGCTCCCCTCCCCTCCTACCAGGACCCGCCTTCGCCACCGCCACCTGCCCCGCTTGCCCCGAGGCTGCAACCAGCGCTCAGACCAGCAGCAGCTCCACCTGTCTCACCAGGACCGAGGGCTCCACTGGCCAGCGCAGCGCCGCCTCCCCGCTCGTCCCCACGGCCACCAGCACCGTCACCAGCATCCACGTCAGCACCCCCCACATGGCCTCCGTCAGCGCCCCCAACCAGCAGCACCATCACCTCCATGGCCTCGAGTGTCACCACCGACTCGGTCTCAATCCCCTCAACGGCCAGGACCCTCCAGCTCTAGAAGCCCCTGTCCAGGCCCCCCTTCACCACCATCCCTTCCTCTGGACAGAGGACCCCGGGCTGGGGCCGGCTGATGTTGGGGTGATGGCGATGGGGACCAGAGGCAGCCACCAGGGCCCCACTCGGCTGGCCTTGCTGAGCTGGTATCTGGGCACTAAGAGGTCAAGCTGGGCCTCCGCCTGGTGCTCTGACCAACTGGGAGGCTGAGACAGGCATCTCAGGGCAGTAGCAGAAAGAACCCACGGAGCTCTGGGAGCCCAGGGGCCTCGACCCCTTGCCTAGTTTCAGTTTGGTCCCTCCAGGGACGGGGGCTGAGGAGAACCTAGAGGGGGTGGGAGGCAGCAAAGAAAGGCAGCATGGAGCCAGGAGGGGCCAGGGGGCCTGGAGTGGGGGGGGATCGGGACTCATTCCATGAGCCGGGGCCCCACTGGGGGAGGGCACGACCTCGGGGCTGCACCCTGCTCCCGAAAGGCCCCTGGAGGCCCGGACCCTGAGGACTAGGATTCGCAATTCCGGGAGGACATTTGTGAGGCCGTCCTAGCTGGGTGTGGTGGGGTGGGACTCCAGGAGGCAAGCAGGTCAGGGCAGGTCGGCTCAAGGAGACCCACTGGGCTTAGGCTGTCGGGGAACAAGGGGCATGTCCCAGGAGGCTGGGCATGGTCTGGGGCTGGAGGGGAGGGCTGTGGGCAGGCCCGGGAGGGCTACCTTAAGCCTGGCAGAGGGTGGTTGGGCAGGAGGGGTACAGGACAGTTTGGAGACCCCACAAGAAGGTGCGAGGGGGAGAATCTCAAGGAGGAGGAGGGAGGGGAGCCTGGAGCACTGTCAGGGAGCAGAGAGAGGAGCAGAGAGAGTAGCACTGTCAGGGAGCAGAGAGAGGAAGAGAGGGGTCAGCTCCTCCCTGCCCCCAGGCCAGCCCTGCTCAGGCTGGATGGCTGCAGCTGCAGGCCCTGCGGACCCTGAGGTCTCTGGAGGATGGAACTGGGATGAGTCCAGGAGGGGCAAGGGCCCCTGCTGGTCAGCAGCACAGACCAGGCTGGGGGGCGGCCCTTCCCAGGCCGGGGTAGGAAGAGAATGGACAGAGGCCTGGGCAGGCCGCACTCGAGGTCCGCCCCTGGGGGTCAGAGGTCTAGCCTTGCCTTGACCAGGAGGAAGGCCTCCACAGGCCTCCCTTCTGGGAGCGGGCCTCCTGCCTTGCTGCCCCCTGTCTCTCACACACGGCCTCTGCTCTCTCCTCCGCAGCCTGGGGCCTGCAGGTTGGGGGGTGGTGCCTGAGGCCGACGCCCACCCAGGTAGGGAGCCCTGCAGGATGCCTCCCTGGGCCCAGGCCTAATGCAGTATTTACCACCCCCAGGCTCCACGCTCCCCTCCCCCTCGGCCCCTGGACGGGTGAGCCAGACGTGCATTAAGACAAGAGTGACTTATCGAGCTGTCAGTGGGAGCGTTTTAAGACAGAATTATAGGGGAGAGGAAAAAGATTTTTACCAAATTAATGAAAAATCAATCTGGCCTCAAAAATCCATTAGCTTTCATAATGCGCCGGTTACAGGCGGAGCCGCACAATCCGATAGCAGCCGTTAAATACTGCAGCCCCCTCCCCCACTCATCACCCCTCGGTGCTTACTTCTGAGAATGACACCTGCCGCCCCGCCCCCCAGGCGTCCAGCCTGGGCCAGTCCACGGCTCCCACCCAGAGCCCCTCGGAGGCCTGCACCCTGGACCACTGTCCAGCTGGGCAGGCCTAGGGGTCCCCCAACAAGACCCAGGGCTCCCCGGGGACTGAGTGAGGCGGCAGTATGGTGAAGAGGGGGCAGACGGGATGGGGGAGGCTGGCTGGGAGTGTGGGTGACGTCAGTGTCCACACAACTGACCGCACAGGCAGAAGGCAGGCTGAATCAATCTGGCCTCAAAAATCCATTAGCTTTCATAATGCGCCGGTTACAGGCGGAGCCGCACAATCCGATAGCAGCCGTTAAATACTGCAGCCCCCTCCCCCACTCATCACCCCTCGGTGCTTACTTCTGAGAATGACACCTGCCGCCCCGCCCCCCAGGCGTCCAGCCTGGGCCAGTCCACGGCTCCCACCCAGAGCCCCTCGGAGGCCTGCACCCTGGACCACTGTCCAGCTGGGCAGGCCTAGGGGTCCCCCAACAAGACCCAGGGCTCCCCGGGGACTGAGTGAGGCGGCAGTATGGTGAAGAGGGGGCAGACGGGATGGGGGAGGCTGGCTGGGAGTGTGGGTGACGTCAGTGTCCACACAACTGACCGCACAGGCAGAAGGCAGGCTGTGGTGGGCCAAAGTTCAGTGTGTGTGGCCGTACGGGTCAGTGTCACCCGTGAGGGTGTTGCCGGCTGCTGAGATGGGCTGGTGCTGTGCGGGTGAGGAGGCCCCCACCAGCCCAGGCGCTGCGCAATTGCTGAGCCTTGGTGTGGGCGTGCTGGGCCGAGGAGGACAGGGTGGGCCCGCTCCTGGGAGCTGGCTCCTATGTAGGCAGGTGGCGTGCCTGGATCTCCTCCCCCAGTGGGCTCTGTCACTGCATGGCAGCCACAGGGCCCAGGGCTTGGGGGCAGCAGGAGGCTTCTGGCTGACTCCAGACCCAGGTGTAACCGAGGGGCCTCCTTGCCCAGCAAGAGAAGGTGGCCAGTGGCAGGAGGTCCGCCGTGCCCACCAGGGGCCTGCACTGGGCCAGGAGGCCAGATTGATTGACTTTCCATTAAATTGGCAAATCTCTCTCGATTTCTCCCCTCTCTCCTGGAACCCTGCCTTGAAATGCCGCTGGTCTGACAGCCGCATCTGTCAGCAGCCCGGCTCCCTCTGACCCTCCCAGGAGGCGCAGTCAGCACCCTCCTTTCACCGTGTTCCTGGAGAGACGCCCTCAGGCCTGACCTCAGTCAGGCAGGACCCCCAGGAAAGCCCAGGGCCCAGAGGGCAACCCCATCCCCTGGTCCTTTTCCTCAGGGCCCCCACCCAAGCTGCTCTAGTGACGGCCACACCCCCCTGCCCTGTGCTCCCCGACTCTGCCCCTGCCCCACCCAGATCGTGCCTTACAGTCTTTGCTGGAGCCTCGACTCTGAGACTCTGAGCTATCACCCTCCTGCGTCCTCCTGGCGCTCTGCTCACCTCACTTGTTCACCATCAATTCATTTGCATGCTCTTGACCATCCTGGGGGCTTGCCCTGCCAGTCCTCGCTGCCCAGATGGGGCTCAGACCTGGTCCCTGCCCCAGAGGGGTGAGTGGGGAGGCCAGGCAGGTGAGCAGAGGGCCCATAGGGTGGGGTAGGAGGCTGAACTGTAGGGGACAGAGGGGTCCGGCCAGCAAGAGGGTCTGGGGGCAGACGTGGTGCTGGCTGGGGCCTCGCAGCGGGTGTGGAGGACAACGGTGCGTGGTCAGCCGGGCAGGGGGAGCCCGGGGTGGGGGCAGCTGGAGAAACCCCTCAGGCCCTGCACCCACCCCCCTGCCCCTGGGGCTCACTGCCAGAATGGGTCACATTCAGGGGTCCTCCCACCATGGGAAGCCCCAGTCCAGGGGGGTGACCACCCCAGGACCTGAGCAGAGGGGCAGCGGGCAGCACCAGTCCCCCAGCCCCGCAGCGCCCCAGCCCCTCACCCACCAGCTGGAGCCAGACAGTCAGACGGGCAGTGGCGGGCTGTGGTCTCGTGGATCAAATCCCAATTCATTAGCGGTGCAGGTCCGGGCGGGAGGGCTGGTGTGGGCAGGGGGCCGAGACCACGTCTGCGGTTTTCCAGGTGGCCTGGCCGCCTGGCTCCAGAGGCTCCCAGACCCCATCAAGGGAGCCTGTTCCCAATAATCAATCGGGGGTGGCGCTTGCCAACATGAATCCCTCAGACCGCGGGCGGCCCAAGGTGACTCAAGCCTGGCCTGGCCTCTGCAGGGCGCACGGGGCGCGCGGGCCGGGTGCTCTGTCCTGTGGCTCCCTCTCTGTCTCGGGCACCCTGGTCGGGGGGGCTCTGCTCCCTTTTTCGCCCCCTCCCCCGCCTCCGGTCCCTCGGGTGCCACCTCCTGCTCTGGTTCTTGCGATCACACACCTCCCTCGCTGGGGGGGCACCATCAGTTCTCGGGCCTGTGCCTTCTCATACCTGGGCAGGTCTGAGGGCCCAGAACCAGCCAATGCAGGAGGGGACCAGGCCCCCCAGGTCACAGGGCCCCACAGAACAGGCTGGCAGTGTGTCTGCTAGGGTTCAGAGGTCACAGCCGAGTTTCCACTTGGCCTGGTATCAGGAGTGTCTGGTACCCCCACCAGGGCCAGCCCACTGGCCAGGTCTCAGCTGTGCCCATTGGGATGATGCCAAGGCAGCCTCAAGGATGCCCTGGCCTCAGGGTGGACCCAGCAGAGTGTGGTGGGCATGAGGCAGGCAGTGAGTCTGCACCTCCATGCCCCCCATAACCCTGCACCCAGCCATACCTCCCCAGGGCCCAGCCGGCCAGCATCCTCTGATCAATGGCCAGGCAGGACCTGACATCCCGAGCTGGGGCTGGATCTGCTGACCCAGGCCGGCTGGCCCCGTCCTGTCCAATCAGTCGATAGCGGAACATCCTGTGCTGTGCTGGTCTCAGCCCCCCAGGGACCCTCGGCCCTCAGAGACCCTCAGCAGGACTCCAGCCAGGACTACAGCCACAGCGGGCAGGCCCTGGGAGCCAGGTGGTTGGTGGGCTGTCAGCTGCAGGCTCCTGGGCCTCTCCACCCAACCCGTCTCCCTGGTAGCCTCCAGGGCCCAACAGGGTGGCCCCCTCAAGCCACCTGGGGGCCTCTGCCAGGCCTTGCCCCCAGGACTCCTGCAGAGCTGACCTCCCACCTCTGAGGCATTGCCTTGTGGGAAGAAGAGCCTGGCAAGAACTTAAACTCCCACCAGGGCACTGGGAGGAATTCCTGGGCCAGACCACTCAGTTTAAAGAGCTTTCTTATTTTTGGCCTGTGGCATGTGGGACTGAAGAGCCAACTCACGCCCCCTGCATTGGAAGGGTGGCATCTCAACCACTGGACTACCGGGGAAGTCCTAGAGGAGGTCCTACGAGACACAGCTGTCTCAAGGGTGGGGACCGTAGAAGGATGAGTCCCCGTCACCGAGCTGCTCACGACAGGGCCAGTGAGCGGCCCCCGGCAGACAGCAGGGGCCCTGCCTGCTCAGACGGCCACCTCCTCTGTCTCCGAGGACAGGCCTAGCCCCGCACAAGGCTTGCACACCACGTCTTGCACTTCCGTGAGCAGCTCGCCCGTTAGGCGGAGCTTCCTGCCCTTAGAACAGAGGCTCCAGGAGGAGATTAGCCAGCCTGGGGGCAAGCCTAGACCACCAAGGGGCTGCCAGCCAGTGAGGACTGGGTCGCGGCTGGGGCCATGGGGTGGTCGGTCAGAGGCTGTGTGGGGTGGGCAACCTCAGACAGCAGCCCGGGGCCCCTCAACCAGCAGGAGCACCGCCTTCCTCCCTTTGACCCACAGTGCCCCAAGTGGCCTAGCGACGTTTTCACTGCAGTGCTGGCCGCCCTCCAAGCCCTGGACCCCAACACAGGTGTTCAGGTTCGTGGGGCTGAGCCTGAGCTTCTGTTTTAGTGCCCAGAGAAGTTCCGAGACCTGTCCAGTGTCACACAGCACTTGGGCAGTCAGTGGGCCAGACACTCACCTCTGGGTCTGTTCAGGCAGCTGTCTAGGGTCTGACTGGGAGCCCCAAAGGGCAGGCCCACCCTCTGTCTGCCACCACACCCCCTGCCGTGGGCACCCCTCACCTCGGTGCAGAGTGAAGGCGGGAGGAGGCAGGGCAAGGCCCCTTCGCTCTCTGCCCTGGAGGGAGGTTGTGTGGGGGCCGAACCCAACGGCCCCTCGTGGCTGACTTGGCATGGGGACTGGGGTTTACCTGTTCTTGGAACCAGAGTTTATGGATATTCCTGAAGTAGAAGGTCCATCAATTATCCCCAGAACATGGCCATTTCTCTAACTGGGAGAACATGCAGTTTTCTACACCTCGGAAGAGACACCGGGGTGGATCGATCGCTGAGCGAGCACCATCTAAATCCTCTCTGGGCTGGCGGCCTCACAGGCAGCTGGCCCCCTCCCTGTGGGACCCCCGCACTGCCAGGTCAGCAGCCCCCGCCTCCCGCTGCTCGACAGAGCAACAGCCGTGACCCCTGAGATGGCCAGTCTCAGGTGCCCCCCTCCCTCGGCCTGAGGACCCCCCACCTGCCCTATGGACACAAGCCTGCGGGTGACATGGGGATCCAGTGAGGAGCACCTCGGGGGTCGGGCCTGCCTTGTCCCTGCCAGGCATCCAGGTGGTCTCATGCCAGGAGGAGCTACCTGCCTGCCCTGCCCAGAAGGGGGTGGGTTAACTGCAGAATTGAAAAACTCCAGTTCAGTTCAGTTGCTCAGTTGTGTCTGACTCTTTGCGACCCCATGGACTGCAGCACGCCAAGTCCATCACCAACGACCATCTAAAAGTTGGCTTGCTTTTTATCATGACTGCAGTAACCGGTGTCAACAAGAAAATGCCCGTCCCCCAGCAGACCCTCCTCTGCCCCCACCC
>SJYR01000930.1:168795-184053 GCA_006410655.1 Kobus ellipsiprymnus
CCCTCCTCTGCCCCCACCCCCAGCCCCGCTTCCTACAGCCCCAGTGTGGGTCTCAGCCTCCACCACGGGGACAGCGGGTAGTCTCCTGAGCCCGGGCCTGTCCTGGGGAGCTGCACCCCCAGCCTGGCCTGGAATACCACCTGTCCCCCTCCCCGACCCCACTTACATCCCCCAGGCTCCCTCGGCCACTGCCGCCCCACCCAGGACATCCTCAGAGGAGGGTCTGCTGGGCCCAGGAATAGAAGAGGTGAGGTGCACAGACCCCTTAGTAAGGACTCCGTGGCCAGGTGCCGGGTGTGGGTGTTGAGGGCATAGGACACAGTGCACTTAGATTTTTTTCAAATCACATTAAAATATATTTCACATAAATTTCTCCATCTGAGCCATTTTTACGAGCACAGTTCAGTGGCATTAAGCACGTCTACCTTGTTGCACTATCTGCACCACCATCAGGCTCCAGAACTTTCTCACCATCCCAAACTGAGACTCTCCCTGCCTAAAAGGCCACGCTGGGCCCCAGAGAGGGGCAGGCCTCACCCTGCGAGGGTACGGAAAACCAGGGGGACCCCTTGGGTGGAGGCTTCAGTGGAGGCGGCGCAGGGGAGGGGAGGCGGCATAGTAACTACAGTCCAGCAGCAAACTGGTATCTCCAGGCGGCCGGAGGCCCGGAGGGTTTTTACCATCCCTGAAGCCCTTGCAGCTGCAGCACTGAGCTCAGCATCCCTGTGTGAGGCTGGGAGGGGCCTCATCACTCAGCTCCCACCCCCTCCTCCCCACCAGGGCCACCGGGAGAGCTGTTGGAGACGGTGAGGCCTGTCCTGTGGGTCTTTAGACACGGGTTCCCAGCCCCGCCTGCCAGGCCGGAACTGCCTGGCTCTTGGGGGCCCTGTTGGAGGGCAGGGCCAGATCGGAAGTTCCCCCAGCCTCCTCGATCGTATTTGTCAAGGGGCCCATTAGCTGCTGACAGCCACTTCCCCGGCTGCCCGTCTTGGGGCGGAGCCACGGCCCCCAAACCCACATCAATCACTGACCCTGGGGTCTGCAGCCCCCACTGCCTTGGCCTGGACCGAGGGCCCTCAATAGGACTGTTCGTCCGGGAAGGACAGGGCAGCTTGTGCAGAGGCAGCAGCTCCCAAGCCTGGAGGGGCAGCATCAATGGCCACCCCGCTCCTCAACCCCATGCTGGCTGGTGGACAGAGCACATGCCCCGCCCTCGGGGAGCCAGGGTCAGGCTGGCCGCAACCCCACCCCTCATGGCCCACCCTCCGGAGGGGGCCCGAGGCTGACCCTGCTGGGTCTCCAGGCCTGTTTTTGCCCATCACCCAGGCTAGAGGGTGCATGGGAGCCAGTCAGAGCCCAGGAGGGTGCAGCTGCAAGTTCTGTTGGGCTGACAGGCCGGGCGTGGACGCAGCAGGAGCAAGGAGCCACCGGAAACGACTGGCCGCTGGCTCCTCCTGCGGAGGCTGGGTGCAGGCCTGGGTGCAGGTGATGGCATGGCCGGCCCAGCAGCTGCCTCCAGTTCGGGCCTGCCCGGCAGGCTGTGGTTTATTTATATGACGAGGTTTATTTATTTATAGGGCTTCCCCTGGGCAGTGCCCAGCCGTGGACTGGGAGCTCCCAGCCGCTGCAAGGCCCTGAGCCCCAAGTTCCTCAAGGCCCGGCTGCAGAGGGCCCACCGCAAAGCTGGCCGATGTCCATCCCCCACCGGGAAGCGGTCCTAGAGTGGGTGGGGAAGCAGGGGCCGCAGGTTGAGGGTTGCTGAGGGGTGTTGGGCCACGAGGCTGACAGCAGCCCTCCAGAGCCGCATTTCTGGAGCACCACGCCTGACCGCTGGCAGCTGCTGGGTGCCCTCCTGGTCATGACTGCAGGAGGCTGGTGGAGATGAGTGGGCCTGGGGGTGGGGCAGCCTGGACCCTGCCGGGCCTTGCGGTCACAAGACTTCCTTCCTGCCTGTCCAGGGGCTCCCCTTCCCTCCAGGGTCTTCAGGTAAAGCACAGGACCCCACCAGCATACACACTTTACAGAGGCTATAAATACTCTTTGGTATAAGTATTTCCCAAATCAGGAAGGGATATACTTATACTCAAATGAAGTTGTTGATCTGAAATCTGACTACAGCCAGGCCTCTTGGGATTTTATTTGCTGAATCTGGCTGCCCTCCAAACACTAGACGGCAGCTGCCCAGACACCCTGAGGGGAGAAGCAGCCCCACCCCACAGAAGGGCCGCAGAAGGGCCCCAGGGCTACCGGGCCAGACCTGCCCTGCCCGCCTCCTCCTCACATTTCAGCCTCCCATTTGCCCTGTGCCCGCCCCCTCCACCGTGCTTGGATTAATTTGGGAAGGATAATGTTTATATTAACCATTCATTTATCGATGTCTTCTTGCTAGGTCAATAGCCAAATTTATTGTCTCACAAGATGGGCCTTATTGAGCCGTGTACGCCCCTCCCCCAGCCCTGGGTGGACAGACGCTATTGATATGCAGACGGCTGACCTTGGGCCTGCCCGTCTCTGCTGGGGGCTTAGGGTCTCCCGGGAGAGGCTGTAGGAACCAGAGAAGAGCACCCCTAGACCCCACCGTCGTTGCAGCCCCTTCAGCAGTCAAACCTTCCCTCCTAGGCGGTGGTGGAACTGCTGACAGGCCACAGCTGGGACCCAGGCAGGGGGAGGTCAGAAGCTCAAGGAGATGGGGGACAAGCCCACTGGGCACCTGCTGGGTGATGAGGAGGTGGGCAGGAGACAGCTGAAGGCCTTAGTGCACAGACACGTGGCGGCTCGAGGCAGAGCCTGTGCAGTGGGGTGGGGCGGCCAGGGCAGGGAGAGAGCAGAAATGCCAGGGGTGCCTGAGAACTGGCCCCACCCTGACACCCCTGACAGGGTCGTGTAGACGACTGGTGAGGACCCCTGGGTCAGCACCGAGGTCCTGTGCAGACTGGGGCATGTGCAGGTCATGCCCACTGCCAGCTGAAGGGCAGACCAGACCCCCAGGGGCCCTGAGCTTCCCCACATTCCAGGCTTGCCCTGGTCCCAGGGGTCAGGGTGGGCGCTTGTTCTCCTGTCTGTAGGATCCTGTGGGGCTTACAGACAAGAGTCTTCCAGTCGGGGAATCTGCCAGTGCCAGGGTCCTGAGCAGGAGTGGGCAACAGGCTGGGGCCAGGGGCCAGTGGGGGAGGCTGCCCAGGTCAGGGTCAGCAGGGGTGGGGGGGTGGCAGGTGGTTCCGGTGTCTTCTGAAGGAAGACATGAGAGAGGAGCGGTCTGGTGGCTGCTGGGGAGCCGAGGTGCTGGGGAGCTGCTTCTGCTGGACGCCCATCCCGCCCTGAGCCCCTCCCAGGTCCCCCCTTCCCCCACCCTGCACTGTGATGCCAAGGGCTCACTTGTGGGTGGCAGGTGGTCAGTGGGTCCAGGACAGCGCGGTGCTGACCAAGATGCCTCCCTGAGTTAGAGCCTCCCGGGGGGACAGGGATGATCAGCTCGTCCAAGGAGCAGGGCCTAGAGGTGGGGAGAGATAAGGGCTGGGAGGATGTATGGGTCCCCTTGGGGCAGGTGGGCCCCAGCTCCTCAGAGACCGCAGCCCTCCATCCCTTCACGCCAGGCCCCACATCATTTTGCTTTCTTCTTTGATAGCTAGCTAGCTAGACAGGTGTAAATATAGAAATAAAATTAATAGACTTTGGAGGGAATTCAGTGGTTAGGAGGTGCTTTCCCTGCCATGGTCTGGATTCAACCCCTGGATGGGAAACTAAGTTCTCACAAACACAGAATTAATAGACCGCTTTTGAGCTTTTTTTTTTTTTTGGCTGCACCGCACAGCATGTAGGACCCTAGTTCCTCCACCAGGGATGAAGCCCATGCCCTCTGCAAGCAAGGCAGATTCTTAACCACTGAACCTCCAGGGAAGTCGCTTTGAGAATTTTTATATTTATGGAAAAATGAGCAGGAGGTAGAGTTTCCGTGTGCCCCCTCTTCCCTCCCCACCACACCCCTGGCAAACACGGATCCTTTCACTATCTCCGTTGTTTTGCCTTTTCCAAAACAGTCATAGAGACTGAATCACACAGTAATGTAATTAGATCAGCTCTCTCGTTTAGGGACACGCGTTTAGGGTCCCTCCATGTCTTTTCATGGCTGACAGATCTTTTTTTTCTTTCTTCTTTTTTCGTAGCCTTGAAGAAATCTCTCTCTCTTTTTTAAATTGAAGTGTAGCTGATTTACAATAGCAGGTTAGTTTTAGGTACGTGTAAGCAAAGTGATTCTGTTTTATATATATATACTTTTTCAGATTCATTTCACTTATAGGAAATGAAGTATAAAATACTGAGCAGAGTTCCCTGTGTTATACAGTAGGTCCTTGTTGGTTATCTATTTTATATACAGCCGTATGTGTATGTTAATCTCAACCTCCTAATTTATCCCTACTGATCGCTCATTTCTTTTTCCATTAATACTCCATTGCCTGAACGGACCACAGCTTCCCCACTCACCTACTAGAGGACCGCTTGATTACTTTCAAGTTTTGGCACTTATGAAGGTGCAGGTTTTGTGCAAATGTAAGTTTCCAGCTCATTTTGGGTGAATACCAAGGAGCAGGACCCCTGGATGCTGTGATAAGAATATATTAATTTTGTGAGACACCACGAAGCTCCTTCTAAAGCGGTTGCACCACTTTGCATCACCCCCGGCAATGGAAGTGGGGGGGGGGGGGCGTCATCGCTCCACACGTGTACCCGTGGTCAGTGTTTTCCTCTATTTCCAAATAATCCGTGAATGTGGCTCTCTTGATTTTCCAGCGTTAGTCCTCCTAGACAGCCTTCCTCCTCAGAACAGTGGGGGGTCTCCAGGCCCTTATCCTGCCCTGCCCACATCCTCAACAGTGCCAGCTGTGGTTACAGCGCTCTCTGGCGGGTCCTTACTGCGGCAGTGTAGACCTGTCCACAGGTGACACTGTGAGTCTCCCAGCTTCCTGGAGCCAGCTCCCCCCACCAGGGCTCCATGCCCACGGGGACTCTCAGCAGTGTGACGCTCTCACGGCCTCCCGCAGGCCAATCCTGGACCTTCTGCCTGCAGGGCGTCCCTCGTCCCAGGATGACCTTTCTGCTCCTGTGGCTGCCCCCTGGGCCTCTCTCCTGTGCCAGATTCCCTTCTCTGGGGACCCAGTCTTCCTCCTCACTGGTTTTCTCTCACAGCTGCTGTCTGCTCACTTCCCCAGGAAGTACCCTGAAAGGCAAACCTCCGGGGACTTGGCACACCTTAAATTGTCCTGATTCTACACCCCACTGTGCGGCACAGCCAGCCCACACTCTGGCTGGAAGCCAGCTGTGGGGGACGCGCCCGGTCTTCTGGCTCTTCCCCTTCCAATTTCCTTCGTTGCCTGTGACCTGGGCCACCTCTGCCCTGGTCTCTTCAGATGTTCTCTTTGTCCTAGGGTTGGGGAATTTCAGACTGATGTTTGGCCTCTTTCTACCAGATGTCATGGTCCAGGAGTGAGACGTCTCACTGCCCACAAGCCCTGATGGGCAGCACGGGACCCCTGCAAGGATCCCACCTCTCAGGACAGAAGAGGGTGTCCCCTCCCCATGCAGCCGTGCCCCTTGTCTGCCCCCGCTGCCTCGGGTGCCCAGCGGGGGCCGAGGGAGACCGAGGAATAGGTGGGCAGCCAACTGGATGCCCAGGCAGGGCAGGGGCTGGGAACCCGATGTCCTGCTTGGCAAGGGGGAGGCTAGGGCAGGCTGGAGGCTGCGGAGATGCCCCCACCCCCAGGGCTGAGGTCACCTTCCAATCTCAGCCAGCTGCATTATTCATGTCGCAGCGGAGTGACCTGAAACCCAAGCCCACGGCTCCAGTTCCCTTTGCAGAGCCCAGGGCCTGGCAGGAGGGCCGGGAGGACTGGCCCACTAAGGGGCGCCATCACTGGCCAGAGCAAGGGCGAGGGCAGGGGTGGGTGTGGGTGCTGCCCACAAGAATGTGCCCAGGCCCTGTCCTCCCCATTCCCTGGCCTCTCTGCCCTGGCTACAGGTCACCTGCAAGGTCACCTCCATGTCACCTCCCCAGGAAGCCCTCTCGGACACTGTCCCTCCACCATCCACAACCCCTGTGATCCAGCCATGTGAACCTGGCCCCTGTGAGTTCGGCCCCAAACCCTGAAGGCAAATTCTGGGCAGGTCCTTGGCCTCTTGGGGTCCCCAAGACTCCTGGTGCTGGGTTGGCACTGTGGCGGGGGCCCCCCTTAACCACACGGGGTCTGGGGCCCCTACAGAACAAAGCGTCTCGGGGACAGGAGCCTGCGGCCCTTCTCAGTCTTTCAGCGCCTCCCTCCCACCAACACGTTGTGATAAATATTATATATTTCACTTTGGTCAAATAGATCTAATTAGGAAAACACGGAGCTTAATTTCGTTGCTTTGAGAAACTAAAGCAAATGTAGGCTGGAAAGAAAGTCTATTTATTTTAATAAAAGTGCATCAGGCCTGGTGGTTTTTAAAAGAAGGCCACACCCCACAGCCCCTCCCAGGTCCCACAGCAGCCATCTGCCTCCAGGGCAGGCATCCCATCCCCAACCACCACTCTCAAACCCTCCAGACCCTTCCGTAGTCTGAGCCCAGGGACCTCGCCCACTGTGCACGGTGTTCTCTGGGCTGCAGCACACCCATGCCTGTCCTTCAGTCTCCACCCTGCCTGCCCCATTCTCCCTGAGGACCACAGCACGGTCTCCTCCAGTGCCGGAGCAACAGGCTCTCTGCAGATCTCCTCCCACCGCCCACCCCTGGCGTGTGGCCACACACACACACACCCCGCCCCCGGCCAAGCCTGGCCCACCACACTCAGCACTGAGCCCACCCAGGGCAGACAGGAGGCCAGGGAGCTCCCTTCAGAGCAGGGACCCAGTCAGCTGGCCTGGGCAGAAACCGTGCCCCTCTCCCAGCGGCCCCTCACACACCTGCCTCCATCCCAGGGCGGCTTCAATTATCCACAAGCCAGCCAGTTCCTGGGACCGCCACCTCCTTCCAGAAAGCTTTCCCAGCCCACCTCCCCCCCTTCATCCCCAGGGGAGAGGGCAGGAGGCGAGGCCACTCAGAGCAGACCTAGGCTCCAGGGCTCCAGCCCTTGCTCCCAGGAGCCATGACCTCCTCTTTGGTCTCCAGTGCCCCCCTCCCAACCCAACTGGGGGCCTCACAGGGGCTCACAGACTACAAGTCTGTGCTCAGACTGTGCTCAAGACAAGTGCTCAGCTGGCCGCAAGAGTCAGGGGACCTGCCTCCCCTGGACCCTTAGAGACAGCCCATAGGGGCAAGCCCAGTGCTCTAGGACCCCCACCCTGTCCTATGCCCCCCTCCCAACCCAACTGGGGGCCTCACAGGGGCTCACAGACTACAAGTCTGTGCTCAGACTGTGCTCAAGACAAGTGCTCAGCTGGCCGCAAGAGTCAGGGGACCTGCCTCCCCTGGACCCTTAGAGACAGCCCATAGGGGCAAGCCCAGTGCTCTAGGACCCCCACCCTGTCCTGTGTTTTGAGGCTGTGTGCCCACCCCTGACACCCTATACCCCCCATCCTCATCTGGGGGCAGCCAGCCTGGAAGCAGCTAAGATGGCCCACCATCCATGCCCCGAGGGTGGGTGACCTTTTAGCTGGATCCTTGGTGTAGGGGTCCCCATGGGACAACCCCCAGGAAAACAGGGGTGTTTTTCACCTTCTGACAAGGAGACAAGGGTGCTGGGGGTGACAGTTCAGCTGGGCCTCAGAGAACTCTCTGTTGCTGTACTTCTGTCTTTAAACCTCTGTTTTCTACCTGGTCTTTGGATGTCCTGTGTGTGTACATGCTGTCTCTTCGGTCCTGTCTGACTCCTGGCGACCCCATGGACTGTGGCCCACCAGGCTCTTCTGTCCATGGAATCCTCCAGGCAAGAACACTGGAGCGGGTTGCCTTTCCCTCCTCCAGGGGATCTTTCCCACCCAGGGATCGAACCCAGGTCTCCTGCATTGCGGGCAGATTCTTTACCGTCTGAGCCACCAGGGATGTAGTGTACATCACCTCAAATCATCACCCGGCCCCACGCCCTGCCACCCAGAGCAGGGATGGGGAGCGAACAGCTCACCTGGGCCGCAGGGGCAGCCCGGGGCAGGTGCCATGGCACAGGGGCAGGCAGAGCCCGTGGTGGGATGCGAGGAGCAGGGAGAGCCTGCTGGAGAAGGCGAGGGACAAGGAAGGGTCGAGGGAGGGGTCCCGCGGTCTGGTCCCCGGCCGCCCTGGGAGCCCCGGCTGCGCGTGCGCACTGGAGGCCCGGCCCGGTGCTGCGCAGCTGCGACTTGACAGCTGCGCCCTCCCGCGCGTTCCCACCTCGCCGCGCCCGGGCGCGTCGGGACAGCCGCGGGCACCGGCGGTGGCAGCTCGTCGTGTCACCTCCCTTGCCACCCGCGCGGCGCAGCGGGCACGCGGCCCCTCCAGATGTGCGGGGCCCGGGGCGTCCTCGGCGGAGGCGGGGGTCCGCCCGGAGCAGCGCCATCTGACGCCCCCTCCATCCATCCTCCCCACCCTGCGCGCCGCCATCTGTCTGCGGTGGAGCCGAGCTAGGCCAGGGACCAGGGCCGGGAGGGCGCCCGGGCCGCTCCCCACGGCCAGCCGTCCCCGGCCCCCCGGCTCGTCCTGGGTGACGCCCCTGCGGCTGGGGCGAAGCAGGGCAGGGAGGGTGTCGGAGCTGCGGTGCCCAAACCTCTGCGGAGCCGAAAGAGGAGCCCCTGGGACCCTCCTTCTCAGGACTCCGCTCTGAGGCCTCCTCGGGTTCAAACACGCCTGCCTGCTGTGGCCCTCAGTGTGCCCCGGGTCCTGCCCCCACAGCCCCCAAGCCGGCTCCAGCTCTCCAAGAGCTCCCTCCAGGCTCCTCCCTGGGTGCCCTTCACCTCTAGCAAGCGACCTCCGACCTCCGCAGCCCGGGAGCCGCGAGGAGCCTGGGGGGACTTCGCCTCTGGTTCACTCTGCGTGGCCCCTACTCAGGACCGCTAGCGGGGTCCCCCA
Source organism: Kobus ellipsiprymnus (assembly GCA_006410655.1). NCBI lineage: Eukaryota > Metazoa > Chordata > Mammalia > Artiodactyla > Bovidae > Kobus > Kobus ellipsiprymnus. The sequence continues at coordinate 177,805 of SJYR01000930.1, forward strand.
GGCCCCCGGGGCCATGCCGCCTCTCCTCGCCTTGGAAACGGGCTGAGCAGCAAAAAGCCACCAGCGGGGCTGGCCCCACTATCCCTAGAGGGAGGGTCCCCATCACCGCCACTTTATTTACAGATAAAGCCGCAGAGGCTTCGAGGGGGTGTGGCCATCCTCTGGCCGTCCCACCCTCTGCACCTGCCCATTGGCTCCTTCAGGGGTGGGTATGGTCCTCCTGCCTTGGGGCACTGGGACCGGGAATCCGCCGGGCCTGACAGTGCAGGGCAGGCACTGTAGGCTGGAGGAGGGCCGCAGGAGATCTCTCAGAGAGACCCAATCCTTGGGCTCTTCCCCGCCCCCCACCGCGCCGCCCCAACCTCCAGCCTTTCTTCTCCCCTCTCCCTGCCCCCTCCCCGTTTCTTCTTTTTTCTTTTTCTTTTTTATCTTATTTGGTTGTGCCAGGCCTTAGTTGCTGGCTGCTGGGTCTTTGATCGTCACTGCAGCATGTGACCTCTTAGTTGCAGCATGTGGGCTCCAGTTCCCCAATCAGGGATCAAACTTAGGGCCCCTGCATTGGGAACTCGGAGTCTTATCACTGGACCACTGGGAAGTCCCTCTTCTGATTTCATCAGTCTTCCCACTCCCCACCCTGGGTCCACTCAACCCGATGACCTTGTGGGGAAGTGGCCATTCAGAGGAAATGGGCTGCAAAGGTGTGGGGGTCTGGCCAAAGTCACCTGCCTGTCAGGCCCCAGTCCCTGTGGGTTTGTGGCTGCTTGGAGTTAGGGGAGGGAGAGCTGGAGGGCAAAGGAGCCCAGGGGTCACAGATGGGTCAGGACCCTAGAGAGGGCAAGGGCCCTGCCATGCGGTGTGGGCATGCTGCCCTCATGGCCAAGAGCTATGGTCAGTGCTGTGGCCAGGAGCCTGAGGACACGTGTTCCCTGGGAGAGCTATCTCCAGAGAGAGGGACTCCCTGCCACTGGACGAGCTCAAGTCCTTTGGGCAAGGGTGCTGAGGTGGAGAGTGGCAGGGGCCCAATCTGTCCGCAGTGGTTGGAGAGGGACAAGAGAGGCCCAGGGCCAGGGCCAGGGCCGACCCAGGAGACGCAGGGAGCAGAGCGCTAAAGACAGGACCTGAAGACTAGGGCTGACCTGAGGGTGGGGCCAGCCTGGGAGAGCCAGAGAGCGGCCCAGCAGGGAGGAACGCCCACTGCCAAGGTTGCCCTTCACCCTCCTCCAGGCTCAATCAAGCTGCTAATTAGCATCCTGACCACTCAATTAATTAGGCTGTGCGTGCTTAATTATGACAGAGTGCCCGGCGGGGTGGGGCAGCATTATCAGCCTGGGCCCCCCCAGGACCCGAGGTTTATTGACCAGAAAAGACACATGAGGAGACCCTGGCAGCAGGGGGTTGCCGGGTGAGTGGAGGGGTAGGGGAGGCAGGAGCCCCTCAGCCCTGTGTGTCAGGGGGCGGCCCCATGTCCTTAGCCCAGTTCCCACCCAGGTCCCTGGGTGACCCTTTCCACACCTTTAGTCCCTGAGTTTCTACCTGATGTCATCTCAGGCAGGGTGGATGTGTGGCCTGGAGTTCCCAGAGTGGAGGCCACACCCATGCCCAGCCCTCTTCTCTTGGGGCCTGAAGCAGGTGTGTGCCCACACCAGCCAGGTCACCTGGCATGCTCACCCCCAATCCGTCTGCCAAGCTGTTCAATTTATGATGGACCACCAACCACAGTGGCAAGGCTCATGGCCCTCCCAGACAAGCCCAGCCTAGAGACTACTGTTCTATGGGCTGCTGCTGCTGCTGCTAAGTCGCTTCAGTCGTGTCCGACTCTGTGCGACCCCATAGACAGCTGCCCACCTGGCTCCCCTGTCCCTGGGATTCTCCAGGCAAGAACACTGGAGTGGGTTGCCATTTCCTTCTCCAATGAATGAAGGTGAAAAGTGAAAGTGAAGTCGCTCAGTCGTGTCCGACTCTCAGCGACCCCATGGACTGTAGCCTACCAGGCTCCTCCGTCCAAGGGATTTTCCAGGCAAGAGTAATGGGGTGCCATTGCCTTCTCTGGTTCTGTGGGCAACAACAGTCAATTTGGCGTTAGCTTTTCTCAGAAATGACAAAAGGTTGTGTCTTATCTCCCAACTAGATGATCACGAATCTAGCATCACAGCAGACACTGAAGGTCCATGATGCAGTGGTGATGGTGGTGATGGTACTGGCGGTGGTGATGGTCACGGTCATGGTGGTGATATTGGTGATGATGGTGATGGTCACAGGAGAGGTGATGGTGAGGCGAGGGGCCCTGCTTTGGGATGCTTCTTACAGGCTTGAATGACACGTGTCTTGAACACAGCCTGGCAAGGCTGAAGGAAGATGCCCTTGTCTAGGAAAAGCAGCACAGGGTGTGGGCCCCAGGAACCTGGGCAGATGTCTGGTGGGCTCTGGGCTGCTTCTGGCTCCTGACCTCACTGTCCATGTGGGGAAACCCAGAGTAGACCTCTGCCTGACCTTTAACCTCTGTCCCAGGCACACAGTAAGGCCACACTATTGAGGACCCCAGTGCCCTCTGCCCAGCTAGGCCTCGGAGGTGACGGGGACCCAGAGGGACAAGCGTTCGGAGAAGAGAGACTGGGGTGGGGTAGGGCCCAGGGCCTCTGAGGTGGGGCTGAGAGGCTGGAGGCAGCTCCCTAATGTGGGAGGTGAGGCCGGAATACCCAGGGGTCTTCCCAGCACCAACCTGCAGTGACTGAGACTCCCCCACTGTGTGCCTGCGCCCCCAGGCAGTCCCTGCCAGAAGTGGTGTCTCAGAAGAGACACGGCAGGAGCAAGGAGTCCAGGCCAGACACAGAGGGAGCCTGAAGCTTCCTGGGGAGGGAGAGAGGCGCACGGACCTGTGCTGGCTCTGGTGGGGGTGCCCTGGGCCCTTGCGCTGGCCTGGGATGGACTCCCATCAGCTCTGGGAAGCTGAGAGCTTAGCCTTCCCCAGAAGGCGAGGCCAAAGAGGACCCCTGTCCCAGGGGCCACGGACTGGAGGTCAGTCCCGGGGAGAGGGTGTAGCTGACCCATCTGAGAGGGCCAAGGACTGGTACCCCCCAACCCCTGCGGCCCTGGTGGGCGCTGGGAGTCAGATACAATTACTCACTCCGTGCATCATAATTACCGCAAATAGCCCATTAAAGAGAAATTACCATCAATATGATATTAGCAGACAGCGGGGAAATGAAGAAAGAAAAGTGCTTATTCTCCCATTGTCCCCTTAATGGGGACACGGGCTGGAGAGCTGAGAGGGCCAAGGACTGGTACCCCCCACCCCTGCGGCCCTGGTGGGCGCTGGGAGTCAGATACAATTACTCACTCCGTGCATCATAATTACCGCAAATAGCCCATTAAAGAGAAATTACCATCAATATGATATTAGCAGACAGCGGGGAAATGAAGAAAGAAAAGTGCTTATTCTCCCATTGTCCCCTTAATGGGGACACGGGCTGGAGAGGCAGTGCCACCTCGCTCGCTGACCCGACCCCCTCCTCACCGCCTGCATCCCTGAAGGACCTGCAGGCCCAGGGGCCACGGCTTGGGCTGGCACGGCCTTCCACCCTGCCCCTCGCAAACCCAGCTCCGGGGGTCCCTGGATGGCTCAGGCTGGCCTCCACTGGCCACCCCGCCGTCTGGCTGGGGCCTCCCGCCCCGGGCTCTCAGGAAAAGCCTGGCGATAGGAGGGGTCTGAGCTCTGCCCATCCTGGCTCAGCGTGGGAACACCCCTCAAGTCCCGGGAGCCCAGACTTCTGTTAGACGTGGCGGTGGGGGCACAGGTGTCACTTCCTGGAGTCTCCAAAATAATGGCCAGCGTGACAGAGAAGCAGAGAGAGAGACGGTCGGTAGGACCAAGAGCTGGAGAAAGGATGCCCCGTGGAGGGCGCAGGAGGGCGCAGGAGGTCCCTGCGGGCAGGTGGAGGGTCTGCTGGTAGAGCCTGTCCCAGCCACAGGGCGGTGGAGGTCTGCCTCGGGGGAAGCTGGCCGAGTGCGGGATCGGGGAGGGGGGGTATGTGGCAAGAGCGGCTCTCTGTCCCCAGAGCACTTGGGGACCTGTCTTGGTGACTGATGGCCAGGAGGCTACCTGTACCCAGAAGGTACTTTCAGGACGAAGGACCCCAAAGGAGGACAGAGCAGAGAGCCGGGGGGTTGCCTGACCCTGCCCTGTGTGACAGCTGTGTGCCAGGCCCCCATCTGGACTGTCTCTGGTGGTAGCAAGTGGAGCCCAAACTTCAGCCTTGAGAGAGCACCACAGGTGGGGGTCTCAGGGAGCCCTCCCTGCTCAGCTGAGGGTGCAGATGGAGACAAGGGCCTCAGTACTTGTTAAGCAACCCAGGCGAGCTGGAGTGGAGCAGGAGCCAGAGACCGGCTAGGGGAGCAACCACGCATGGGAAAGGTGGGCGCTCTAGGAAGGGACGAGCCAGTGGAGGGGAGCCCTCACAGGGTCAGCCCACCTCTCCACCCCCTTTTCCTGTTTTCCCCTTTCAACAACTATTTTTGAAGCGCATAGTCTGTGCCAGGCACTGTCGTAAGCTCTAGGAAACCAACAGTGAAGTCACACAGAAGCTGCCTCCTGGAGCTGACATTGTGTGGTGACGGGAGACAAGTGAGTGAAGAAGTAAGGTGTGTTAGAAGTGATAATAGTCGAGAGAGAAGCAAGGCTGGCTGAGGGCAGCAAGGGGGGTCCAGTGGTGACACAGGCTTCTCGAATCTGCAAGTGCAAGATTGAGGAGGTTTCTGAAAAGAGGGGAGAAGGGGACAGAGTTGAGCAGGTTCTGATAGAATAATAGTTTTGGAGTTGCCCCACAGCTTTTTGCAGCATCCACTTACCTGCCCACCCACCCATCCAAATACCCCCATCCATCTATCAACCATCCATACCTCCTTCTATCCAGCTACAATCCTCCTGTCTTCCCACCTGTCCTAGCCCTCCATCTTCCTAGTCATCCATCCAGTTTTCTGTCTGTCCATCCATCCATCCAGCTAGCCAGCCAGCTCATATGTATCAAATGTCTTTTCACTCCACATGGCCAGTCCTGCCCAGGTTGCAGCTGCTACTCCATTAGTGGTCTGGACTGTGGGTGTAGGAGTCTTGGGGTCTGGATCTGGCCTCTGGATTGGGGGCCAGTTGGCTGGGGCTGTAAGTCATGCTTTCCTGGATCATAATCTCGACGTGACGCTAAATGCCTTGTCCACGCCTCAGAACTTCTGAATTCAGCTTCCCAAACTCAGTAGTATTTGCTGAGTGATGGGAATGGGACTAGCCCCCAAGAATAACCCCTGGTGCACAGGTCTGGGCAAAGGCAGTGCAGGCACAGCCCCAGACTGGAGGTGGAGGAACTCTGAGGAGTGGGGGGCTGGGCAGCTGTGTGCCCCTCCTGCACTTCTTCCTTCCCTGCCCGCCTCCCACTGGGGCCAGGAGCCTGGCATGAGGCTCCTGCAGGTGGTGGCTTCCACAAATGTGGTCATGGTTTGCAACCCCTTTCGCAAACCCTGCCCCAGTGCACCTGGAGAGACATGTCCTGCTCCCCTCTGTACACAGCCTCCTCTTCCAGGAAGCCTTCCCAGACTGACAGAGGCCTTGCCTTTTCTCCTTTATTCCTCACAAGAACCCTGGTGGACACAGGTGTGGACAAGGAGAGCTCAGTGTCCTTTTCACCAACGAGGTGATTGAGCCCACAGAAGTCACTCCTCCTACTTCCAGCTGGTGAGGAGCAGACGGGGAACAGAATCAGGTCTGATGCTGGCCTTGGTGTAGGTGGGGTGGTGTTGGGGATGAGGAGCCTGGGGAGCCAGGGGAGGTGTCTCCCCAACCCGACCCAGCCCCTAGGCCTGGCCTGTGCCCACCCAGACTCCCATGACCCAGTGCCCAGGCACGGGCAGCCCCACTCTGCTCCAGGGAAGGGGCCTTGCCTGGCTCCAGGTGGAACCCTCCACACCACCCTGTGCTTCCTGGACTCGTGAGGGGTCAGGGTCTGCCAGCACCCACAAAGTGCCTGAGGGGCTGCCCTTCGGGGGCACCCAGACCAGACTCCGACACTGGCTCTCCTGGGGGACTGGTGGGATGGAGAGACCGGCTCTGACCACTGTGGGGGTGGAGGCTCTGGGGCCAGAGTTACTCTCACCGCAGCCCCTCCTCCACTACAGCCCCATGGGGTGGGCCCCACCTCCGGCTCAGGCCTGGCTGGGCACCCCTGCCCTTGATGGCTCTTCGCCTCTCCCCTCCCCACCCCC
>SJYR01000930.1:189545-203857 GCA_006410655.1 Kobus ellipsiprymnus
CCGGGCAGGGCTGTCATCTTGGTCTGGCCTCTGGTCTTCAGTGGACGAGGCAGAGTTGGGACTCACACTGAATGAAGTCACAGAGGAGTGAAAAACGAATCCTCCCAGAGGCGGGGGCAGGGTGTGGGGGTTGGGGTGGGCCCAAGGCTGCGAGGTGCAGCTTCTGTCTGCAGGATGGTTCAGGGAGCTTCCTCCCAGAGCACAGAGGGTGGTGGTGTAAGCTGGCATCCCTGCCCTGCCCGAGGCGCTGGGTTAGGCTGAGCTGGGAGGTGAGGGGCCAATACGGCCCCTGAACATCCGATGGGCATGACAGCCCAGGGACCTGGGCGTGCAGCCTGGATGGGCAGAGCCCTCCACCCCAGGCCGGGGCCCTCGCTGCCCGCCAGGTCCTTCTCAGCCCAGTCCAGGTGGCTCCAGGGTCTCGGTGCAGTTACTGCCCCTCACACCTACAGGACGCGAGTCTCATCACAGGCACACACGTGGGCACAGACACCCCAAGCACTGAGCGCGCCTGAGGTCCCCAGGTGTGGTGAGGTGGCGGCCCTCCACCAGGCACCTCCCTCCTGGGCCCCCATGGGCTGCAGCGATCCTTCCGGGGAGGGCAGAGATTCAGCCCCCAGCACTTATGGGGGTGGCGTCCCGCTAGAAAGGGGCACCCTGAGGGGGCACATGGGAGCCTCTGCTCTACTCTCCACAGTCTGCCTGCTTTCCTGCAGGAGGTCTGCATCCCCTCAAAAGCTTTCGGGAAAAGATTTGTCTCTAAACTCACACATGAGCGCTCCTCCTGTCTCCCCGAATAATTTCCACGTCTTGTTTGTTCATTTGTCTTCTCCATTTTATCTTAGAGGGAAAACTGGAGGAAAGAAGGGGTTGGGGAGGAAGGAAAGAGGGAAGGAGGGAGGAAAAGGAAACAGAAGAGGAAAGTGAGACCAGCCCGGCTTGGCGGCGGCAGACGAGCCCAAGCGGGAGCCCGAGCTCGCTTTGCGGTAGGGGTGGCCCCTTTCCCAGGCCTCCCCAGCCCCTACACTGGATCCAGGCCCCGAGAACTGGACTCTGGGAGGCCTGGGGTGCTGGAGGGAGCCTGGCCCCCTCCCCGTAAAGAATATTGTCAGGGCCTGCTTTCTCTGCCAAGGAGGGACTCCCCAATGGTTCCTTAGGCAACAGCGGTGAAAACTAAGGTGCCTTCACCCACACCAGCCAGCGGCTCGCCCTCCCAAGCACACAGACTCTGGGCCTCTCCTTGGCCAGGCCGGCAGGGACCCTTCTGGCATCCCCTGGCCACGCTGCAGCCTCCCCAGCTACCCTTAATTCATCCCCATCCCTGCATTTCTACTTCTCTCTGCAGCAGCAGTTTTGCCCACCGAGAGAAGCCTGCTCCATCCCGGGCGGTTAGGGTGCTCAGCCTGTGTTTTGGGATTTTGCTCCATTCCTCCCAGAGACCCAGCCTCCTGGTTCTAAGTTTCATTCTAAAGCGAAGAGGGAGGGGGCGGCCCTCGGTTTTGCTCTGCCTCTTGGATTGAGACTCTGAGACCAACTCAGGTGATGTTCTCTCGGGAACTGCAGCTCTCCCAGCCCAGAGGAGGAGCTGCTGCCCCCAGACAGAATAGCGGGGTGCTCTGCTGAGGCCGGCGGGCTCCAAACGTGCAAACCACAGGGTTCACCGGACCCTGCTCCCAACCCAGTGTGAACCGAGGTACTGGCCAAGCATCCTGCACTGACTCCAGCCCCCCAGGGCGAAGTTTCCAGGGTGCTGCCCTGCCCGTTGCTCCTGCAGTCCAGGCCTTGGTCCTGCAGGTGGGAGAGTGCAGACTCAAAAGAGCTGAGGACAGCGCTTGCCCTGCCCAGGACACATCATGCTACCAAGGGTAGCCTTGAGCCCAGGGTTGCGTTGGGCTGTCATGGGGGTTGGGGCCTCACGGTGCGGCCTCCTTCCTGCGGGGCAGCTTGGGGGCAGGTTCCTACCGGTCCGGCCCTGGCAGCAGCCTTTTTAAACAACTCCGGCCACTCCCCGCTTCAGTGGGGGTGGGTCACTTGGAGCTAAGGCCGGGCTTAGTTCGGGAAACTCCTTTTCTATTCAGGAAAAAATGTGGCAGAAACGAAAACCACAGAAAAACCAGCCAGGCTCCAATGACTTTTGGATCTAAATGAATTTATTCTGTTTTTTTTTTTTTTTTTCCTCAGTTTCGTAGCAAGTGAAAAAAGAACCCAACAAAACCCCACAGCACAACAAAACTTGCAAGGAGTTGGTATCTCCCGGCTCCCCACAAGCAGGCGCGGAAGGAGCCCAGGCTGGGCTGCAGTCTGGGGCCGGGGGCTTTCAGGGGCCGGAGCGGGGCTTTCAGGGGCCGGAGCGGCCGCAGCGTGGCCTCCCCTCCCTCTCTTCCAGCCACTCCAAAAGTGATCAAGTTGTTTAAAAAAGAATCCACAAACAAAACGAAACACATTTTAAATTAAAATAAAATTATACACTTTCTCCACCGGACTCCATGCCAGGAGATTCAGGCGAAACCTCCTCTCGAAAAAAAATTTTTTTTCTGCTAGAAATACTGTGCATTACTTTTTTTTTTCACTTCTCTTGAGGGTTAAAATAAGATATATTTCCCCAGGAGCCATAAATACGATCTGGTGCATAGAGAAATAGCAGCTCGGGAGTGCCGACCAACTCCCACCCCCCCCCCCCCCCTGGAGTACAGTAGGGCAGCAGGACTGAACACAGCATAGATAAGGCTCCTCCGCGTCAATCTCTAGGGGACGCCAGTGGCAGGGTTGGGGGCAGGCGGGAAAGCGGGCAGGCAGGGGCCAGGACCCTCCGAGCGAGCGACACATGCTGGGACACGCGGACATCCGAGGGCAACCCCGGCGGGAAGAAGGGAGCTTTCTCCGGGGTTTCCTTTTCTGATCACCGAGCAAAATAAATATAAATACTTCGAAAATAAGACCGCTTCAAAAAGGAGTACAAAAGGCCTGGGTAGGGAGGCCGAAAGGAGACCAAGGGTGCAGGGCGGCGCGGGCTGCCCGCGGCGGTCCGGTTGAGGTCGGGCGCACAACCGCGCTCCACGTATGTACAAGCGGACGCCAGGAAGGACTTCGACCCCGTCCAGCTTCCTGGGAGTCGCCGTGCTCCCAGCAGAGGAGTTGGAGCAGCGTCGGGATGGCGACCTGGAAAGGTGCGCAGGCCGGGAGCGAGGAGGCCGCGCCGAGGGACGAGCCTCTGTCCGGCGCCTGCAGAGAAGGCGCGCGTGGCCGGCCCGGCCGGAGGCGGTGGCAGTCACGCGGGGGCCGGCGCGCTGGGGAGGCTGCGTGCGGCCGTGCGTCCTCGCCCTGAGCTGCGGAGTCCAAGTCCAGGCCCCCGGCCCTCCGCGCGAGCCTCTACTCGGCGGTGGCGCGGGCTCCGGGCCCCGCGCTCACAGGAAGAAGTCGGGCGCGCTCTTGGCCCCGCCCGGCCCGGCCTGCGGCGGCGAGGACTCCCGCGGGAAGCCGGCCCCGCCCGCGCCCCCGGGGCCACCCCGGCCGGCCAGCTTCTCGTATTTCTCCTTGTACAGGTCCCGCTCCTTGGCCAGGCGCCCCACCTCCAGCTTCAGCTGCTCCACCTGGCTCTGGAGCTGGCACTTCTCGCTCTCCAGAATGTGCCGCTGCTGCACCCGCTTGAAGCGGCAAGACTGCGCGTAGCCGCGGTTCTTAAGCGTGCGCCGCTTCTGCTTCAGCCGGATGACCTCCTCCTTGCTGAAGCCGCGGAGCTGCCTGTTCAGCTCGCGCACGGACATGGACACCAGCTGGTCGTCGGAGAAGCGCTCCTCCAAGCGCACGTGGTGGGTCGTGCCGCCGCCGCCGTGGCCGGCGCCGCCGTGGTGGTGGTGGTGATGGTGGTGGGCGGCGTGGTGGTGGTGGTGGGCGGCGTGGTGGGTGCCGTGGTGGTGGCCGGCGCCCATGTCGTCCGCGCCGCCGCCGCCGCCGCCCGCGAAGCCCTGGCCCCGGAAGGCCTCGTAGGCCGCAGCGGCCGCTGGGTGGTGCGCGCCGTGGTGCCCAGCGTGGTGGCCGCTTCCGATGAGCGCCTCCACCGCGTCCTCGGGCGTCAGGTTGAGCGCCTCGGGGTTAAGGTGGTGCTGATAGCCACTCATCCAGTACAGATCCTCCAGCGCCGGCTTCCCCGAGGCGCCCCCGACGGCGCCGGGGCCCCCACTCGCCTGCCCCGGGGTGGCCCCGGCCTGCGCCGCGCCGCCGCCGCCCCCCGCGCCGCCGCTGGTGCCGGGGCTGGGTGCGCAGAAGCTGGGCGAAGAGGGCACGGAGGAACACGGTGTGCTGAGCGGCGTCGAGGACAGCGAGCCGGGTGGCAGTCGGTGGCAAAAGCGCTCGGCCTCGGGTGGCTCCTTCTTCACCTCGAACTTCATCAGGTCGAAATCGTTCACGTACTCAATGGCCAGCGGGCTGCTGGGCAGCTCGGCGCCCATCGCCAGCTCCGCGGCCATCGCCTGGGGGGCCCCGCCGCCTCGCCCGGCTGAGCACCGACGGGAGGCGGGGCCGGGGGGGGCGGCGAGCTGCGGGCCTGTCCCCCCCCTTCGCTTCCCACGGGCGGTGGGTCCGGGCAGCGAGAGGCGCGGCTCCGAGCCGAAGCGCGAAGGGAAAAGTTTCACTCGGCCAACTCTGGGGTGGCCAATGGGGACGCCGCCGGTAGGGCCTCTCGCGCAACCCTGGGTCTCTCCCCAGCGGATGCAGGCCGGCCGCGGTCCCCTGGGCCCCCCCGCCAGCGGCCAGGCAATGGGTGGACGGGCGGCGGTGCAGCCACCGCCTCGGGCTGCTCGGGTTCCCCGCGCTCCGCCCGCGCACGGCCGGCCCCGCCTCTACCGCCAAGCTCCGCGCCGCGCGCTCCCCTTTATAGGGCCGGGCGCCTGGGCCCGCCTCTCTGGGAGGAGTGGGCGCCTCCGGGCCAATAAGAGCCCCAGACCCGTCGCTCTCATTTGCATATCCCCATGGCAACCTGGAGCCCAGCTGTCAATCTCCTGCAGGGAACAGCTGTGGGAAGGGGTGGTGACCCGCTGCCCGGGAGAGGAGGGGCAGGGCCCTCTGGTGGCCGCCTCGGGGGGCTGCACGGGCATGGCCTGGGGCGCCGGGGGCGAGCGGGGGGCGCGGGGCCACTCCGAGGCCTCGCGTCCTCCACGGAGTGGCCAGAGCCTCGGGGAGCGGGGAGGGCGGGGGGGTTGCTCCTTGGTGACCTCGTGCCCCCGCCACCGGCTGGCCGTGACCCCACAGCTCCTTCCCAAGATTTTTTTCCGTCGGTCCACCGGGGAGCCCGCGTTCAGCCTGCTAGCGTAGTGGCGCCGGGACATTCCGGCCTCTCGACACGGGTGACGCTGCGCGGCCTGGCCGGGCGCTGCGCGGGAGCGCTGGTTATTTTTAGCTTGGCGGTTCAGGCGGGTTCAGGAATTTAGTCAACAAAGTTGCTGGCACCTCGGTGCGGCGGGATTCACCGCCGGGCGCCCGGTGCCCCCGTTCTCGGTGCAGGTGGAGAGGGAGTTGCACGCAGAGCAGCGAAGGTGGGTCCAGGGACCCAAGCGTGGGGGCCAGAGCCTGCGCGGCTGGTGGGACTTGGGGCTCAGGTGCTGGACCGACCCGGCACGGGCGGGGCGCAGGGACTGTCCCAGGGTCGGAGGGCTGCCAGGCCGACACCACGCTAGGAATCGGCCCCCAGCTGCCCATCCGCCCAGATCTGGCCTCCTGGTGGAGAATGGGGCTCAGAGCTAGGTGGGGGCGGGATGGAGGGCGGGCAGAGGTGGCAGGGCTTCAGCACGCGGAGAAGCCTTGAGAGCCGGATTCGGGGAGCAGAGGTGGCCGGTTACCCAGGGCTTGGTGACTGGGTAGTGATCTGTGGAGCCACGGGTGTGCCCAGAGCAGGGGCCCTCTAGGGTCAACTGAGATGGGGCCATGACCCAGAGAGCCCTCCCCCCATTCTCTATACTATTATATGACTTCTACAGTTTAACTCATTCTTAAATGCAAGCAGCCATCTATGCACAGAAGAAAAGTCTGGAGGGACTACGGGCAGGACGTCACCAGGGGCAGCCTAGCCATGTGCTGGGGGCATTTATCTATCAGGGCTTCTACCCTGTTCCTCACAAGTGTCTAGTGTTTTATAAGAAGGAAACTGTCACAATGGCAAGTGAAACTTTTTCATGTACCATAAGGGTGACCCAGCTCCTCTCTCCTCTCCCCTCCCACAGGGATGGCCCCGCCCTGGGTGCTCAGGGACATGTGTTGCCAGGTTTGGGGCTCCCTTCAAAGCCCTTCTGAAAGAGATGGGAATACCAGACCACCTGATCTGCCTCTTCAGAAACCTGTATGCAGGTTAGGAAGCAACAGTTAGAACTGGACATGGAATAAAAGACTGGTTCCAAATAGGAAAAGGAGTATGTCAAGGCTGTATATTGTCACCTTGCTTATTTAACTTATATGCAGAGTACATCATGAGAAACACTGGGCTGGATGAAGCACAAGCTGGAATCAGGATTGCCGGGAGAGATATCAATAACCTCAGATATGCAGACGACACCACCTTATGGCAGAAAGTGGAGAACTAAAGAGCCTCTTGATGAAAGTGAAGAGTGAAAAAGTTGGCTTAAAGCTCAACATTCAGAAAGCTAAGATCATGGTACCAGTCCCATCACATCATGGCAAATAGATGGGGAAACAGTGGCTGACTTTATTTTTCTGGGCTCCAAAATCACTGTGGATGATGATAGTGATTGCAGCCATGAAATTAAAAGACGCTTGCTCCTTGGAAGGAAAGTTATGACCAACCTAGACAGCATATTAAAAAGCAGAGACATTTCTTTGTCAACAAAACTCTGTCTAGTCAAAGCAATGGTTTTTCCAGTGGTCGTATATGGATGTGAGAGTTGGATTATAAAGAAAGCTGAGCACCGAAGAATGGATGCTTTTGAACTGTGGTGTTGGAGAAGACTCTTGAGAGTCCCTTGGACTGCAAGGAGATCCAACCAGTCCAGCCTAAAGGAGATCAGTCCTGGGTGTTCATTGGAAGGACTGATGTTGAAGCTGAAACTTTGGCCACCTGATGTGATGAGATGACTTGTTTGAAAAGACTCTGATTCTGGGAAAGATTGAGGGCAGGAGGAGAAGGGTACGACAGAGAATGAGATGGTTGGATGGCATCACCGACTCAATGGACATGGGTTTGGGTAGACTCCGGGAGTTGGTGATGGACAGGGAGGCCTGGCATGCTGCAGTTCATGGGGTTGCAGAGTCGGACACGACTGAGCAACTGAACTGAACTGAACTTGAAGCACTTGGCGTTCAGAGGGAAGCCACAGCTCAGAGGGGAGACACTGCATGGCAAGCTGGTGGTCCATCTTCCCGTCTGAGATGGAGCGAGCCCTTGCATCAGCCACCTGGCCTCTGCTCCTCATGGTGTGGCTTCAGCCAGGCCGCTGGACCAGGCAAGAGTGTGGTCCCAAGCTCAGGAAGGTGCTGGGTGGAGCCAGGCTGGTGCTGGTGGGGGTCTTCCTCACAGCTCCTGGCCCCAGGCCAAGGGCCACCGACTGCAGCCATTCCCGAGCTCTGCGGCACCCCCAGTCCCACCCAGTCGCCATGCCTTGTCCTGAGAGGTGCAGTAAGGCTGCTAAAGCCAGGGAGGCCTTGCAGAACAGCCCCTCCCCACCCCAAACCTCCTCGAGGCCCACGCTCAGCCACTAGTGTGGCTGGGACACTAGTCAGGGACAGCTGCCCCACATCGGGCCCCAAAATGTGGTGCTCAAGGGTGTTGGGCCAGAGCCAGCCAGCCCCTTGCCTAGTCACACTCACAGGCCTTTCATTGTCTGTCCCCAGGGGAGAGGGACCCAGTGCAGGACCGGCTACAGAAACTGCACTCAGAACTGGGAACAGGCACAGGGGCCTTCAGGCATCCTGGGACCAAGCAAGGCACCCATGTCCCTGACTGCCTCGGGTCCTCGGTAAGTTCTCCGGTCCTGGGCTTGACCTCGAGTCAGACTGGCTTCCCAGAAGGTGTCTGGGCCTGCAGGCCTGGCCTAAGCTCTCCGGAGCAGGAGCCCTGGAGGGTGGAGGGGCCCCGAGTCTGCTCCCTGGCTTCTCGTGGTGGCAGCTGAGCCCTCCTCTGTCCTGAGTCACTGCCAGAGGGCTGGGAAAGGGGCTGAGCACCCCCATACACAGGCCCCGACCCCCTGGTGCCCCACACTACAGGCGAGACGGGTTCTCCCAGCCCAGGGAAAGTCTGTCCCTTCCTGACTTGGGTTGTGGGCTTTAGGCTCGCTCCTTTCTCTTCAGAAAACTCCTCTTCGCCACTTGCTGGCCTGGGACCCGGCAAGTTCAAGGAGGGGCTCTCAGCTGGGTCTCAGAGGCAGAGGCCATGAGAGCCCAGAGCCACCTCCTCTCTGCCATGAAAGGCTCGCAGGCCCCAGAGATGGCACTCAGGAGTGCTGCAGGCCCAGCTGTGGCTCTCTCTCGGAGCCGGCAGAGGATGCTCCGATTGCACGTGGTGCATCTGCTTTACTGAGCAGTTCTGTGTGCCAGGCGGCCTGTCCAGGGGCAGTTTCCAGCACCTTCCACCAGGGAGGTGGCCCAGGGGTCCCTGGTAGGAAACAGGTGCTCATGCGCTCTGCTGTGGATGGGTTGGTCATCCTGGGTGCAGCTGGATCGTGGCGGCTGGGAGGACTTGAAGGCTGAGGGACTGGTAGTCAGCAGACTATGGGGCCGTACCTGGACCAGCATCCGCATACAGCAGCTAACTGGTTGGGCTTTCTCGCAGCGTGGCGGCTGGCTCTCAGAGTGAGCATCCAAGGGAGCCAGGCAAATATGCCTGGCATTTTTGTGAGGGGTGGCAGTGCTCATATCCAAGGGGCACAGACACCATCCCCCATGGAGTCTGTAGGAAAAACTACAGTCACAGCATCTCTGGAAAATACAATCTACTAGAGAAGGGGTGAGAGAGCAGGAAATAAACCATAAAATAGAAAGTGAACTACATAGCACATCTGTGGAGGAAGTCAGCACAAGTCCAGCGCTGTCATCCGAAGTCCTGTGGGGCTACGGTCTCAAGGTCGTTGTTGGGGGCGGGGGGTGCTGCTGTCTGGAGGCTCCTCTGGGGAAGATGCTCCCAAGCTCTCTCAGGTTGTCAGGACCATTTCTTGGCGTTTGAGGAGCCAAGACCCTGGGCTCAGGGGGTTGGAGGCGGCCCTGGCTTCCCATACCTGATGACTGCCCTAGAGAATCCAGGCAGATGGAGGGGGCCCTATAGAATGGGATACAGGAAAGGCTGAGGGGCCTGGCCTGATGGGGGGGGATCCGAGCCTGGGGGGGCGGCCCCTCTGGGGACCCTGGGACCACCCTTGGGCAGCAGCATGGTGCCAAGGTCCCAGCTCAGTGCCCTAGGCTCTCGCAAGTCCAGCTGCAGGGTGCATGCGCCATCACTCAGCGGTGCGCTGCAGGGTCTGCCCAGGCCCAATGGTCACCCAGCCACCCAGCCTCATGGGAGTCACAAGGTGAGGCTGCAGGAGTCCCTGTCGGGAACAGACGCCCCTGCTCTCCAAGCGGGGCTCAGAGGCGCTACACAGGCTTGGGCCCAGCCCAGCTCTAGATCCGGCAGCCCCACTGTCCCGCCAGGGGCTCCTTCCTGGGCTCAGACAGAGGGGCGGGTGCCCTTCCCACCCACCACGGTCAGTCAGGCTGCAGAAGAGCCGGGAGAGGCAGGCCCCTCCCAAGTGGCCCCTCCCCAAGACCCCACACTTTCGGGCCCCCACGTCAGATGCCTCCCCCGAGCCCAGCAGCCCAGACCCCGAGGCCCTACTGGCCACATGACCTCGGGGTTCACCTGAGGGCCCGCCCTGCCCGCGGGAGGGGCGCTTCACCATCACTGTGCGCACCCCGCAGCACTCAGGTGGCTCCCTGTCCTTGGGGCCATCACCTGAGAGGCTGCACCAGGGCAAAGGGCAGTCCACGGGGGTACAGGCCTGGGGCAGCAGCTGGCCCCTGTGAAGGGGACAAAGGTGAAGGGCCTGCCTGGACTCCACGGCCCTCACGTGGTTGGGGCTGGTGGGGATGATGGGCCCTTCCTCCTGGGGGCCCAGCTGATCTGCCCTTAGCACAGGGAGCCCAGAGTGACGGCGACCCCCTCCCCTGCCGGAAGCAGGGAGTCTGACCAGGCTGAGCCGAAGGCTGACCGGTCCTCAGGGGGTCACGGGGTGCGAGCCTGCAAGGGAGGGGCCCAGGAGCACAGAGCAGTCATAGGCAGGGCTCCCCCCGTGCCCTGGGGTGCCCAGCCCTTCCTAAGCCTTCCCCACAGGCCCGCAGCTCTCAGGCCGGCTGCCTCAGGTAGTGGGCTGTGCCGTGCGCAGTGGGCCCGGGTACAGGAAGTACACCTGAGGAGGCGGAGTGGCCGGGGAGGCCCTGGAGCACAGCGCTGGTCCTGGCCAGGTGGTGGGTGGCCAACAGGAGGGGCCCAGCACCCAGTGGTCTGTCAGGAGTGCCCCGCGCGATAGATACACCTGCCCACCTCCTGTCCAGCTGGTGTCTGCCTCACGGTCTGGGGTCCCCTCCTTTACTATGGAGGGAAGCGCAGGGAGGTCAGTTGGATGGGAGGAACAAACACCCGAGTCTCCCTCGGTCTCCTGTCTGTCCAGGCGGGGGAGGGAGAATCGAACCTCGGTCCTCCTGTCGTCAGAGGTCCCTCTGCCCCTCTGTGGTGGAGCCGACTGTGGGAGTCAAGGACAGCCTAGGAAGGAGGTGGGGGAGGCCTTGGTGGCCCCCAGGCTGAGCCCTGGTGCCTGCTCCTCCTGCCAGCCTTGGCTAGGAGGAGGAGCTGGGCAGGGTACTCAGCCCTGGCCTAGGGCGCCCGGCCATGCAGGCTGCTGCCCCAGCTCTGCGAGCTCCTCACTATCAGCACTCATCCCAGGGACCTTGGCCTCCCCTGCGCCAACCCACGGGGCTCCTCCAAGGCGTGGCTGAGGCCAGTAATGAGTCCCAAGGGGCCATCAGGAGGAAGCAAGCAGACCCACAGCAGGGTCCCCTCAGCTCCCTGCTGGGCTGCGGGCCCATTCTTCACAGTCAGGTCTGAGTCCGGTCTCCCGGCAGCCTGCTGAACTAGAACAGATCAGGCCCCAAAGACAGGGCTCGGGCCCCCGGGGCAGAGGTGCCAGCAATCGGCACAGGACGGCGGGAGCCCTACTCTGCTAGACAAGCAGGCCCCCACACCCTGAGGCCGGGAGCCCTGCTCTGCTGGACAAGCAGGCCCCCGCACGTTGAGGCCAGGAGCCCTGCTCTGCTGGACAAAGGGCCACCACACACTGAGGCCGGGTGGGCCCCTCTCCATGGCCCCGCCTGGCTCTCATCATCTGTGGGACCTCGCCTCGTCCTGAGCCAGGGAGGGCCAAGGGGCCTTCTTCGGTCAGAGGGACCCTCAAGGAGGTAGTGTGTGCAGAGGCCCGGGCTGCCCGTCAGCCAGTGCTGGACAGTGCTCTTCCCACCGGGGCCAGAAGAAGCAGCGGGACTATGAGCGGCTACGCAGCCGACTCCCCTGTGGTCAACTGCAGGAGTCGTGTGGGGCTTCAGGCAGGGGAGCCTGAGGGCGCCCCGCCTACAGGGTGGTTTGTGGCACAGGTCCCGGTGGCAGCCGACTGACTGGCAGGGATGGAGGCAGGCGGGGGCAGGGGCACCCTAGGAGCGAGGCTGCGGGCAGGTGCTTGAGGGGAGCACACCTCACTTGCCCGGGGGTGAGGGGCAGATACCCTGAGCGGCCCAGCTCCGCTCCAAGCCTTGGCAGTGGGGGGCTAGCAGCCAAGGCTGCATTCTGTCAGGGCCCAGGGCTGAGGCCATCACTCTCAGCCAGCTTGCCCAGGTGCCCTGGGAATGGAGATAGCTCAGGGGACAATGAGCTGTCCCCTCTGTCCAGCGGCCCTGGCCCATCCCCTGGCCCTACTCTGGCCCAGTTGCTTTCCCGAGAGGCCCCAGGGGAGGGGCTCTGGAGAAGAGTTCTACTTGGGGGAGGCCCTCTGGCCCCAGCCTGTTGCCTCCAATCCCTAGGGCCCACCTGGGCCTCTCCCAGCCACAAAGCACACTGGCCTGGCCATGGGGGACAGGCGGCCTCAGCCCTGAGCCACCCTGGGGCGGCAGGGAAGGGGCCCACGTCCCTACCCAGAGGCTGGGCCAGGTGGGCATGTCGGTGGGGGGCCCTGGAAGAGGCTCTGGGGCATACGCCTCACCTTCCCACCAACCTCAGGCCTCTAGGTCCCCCTGGAGTCGCATCCCGCAAGAGGCTCTGGGACCCCTGGGTCCTGTGCGTCCACCTGCGCTGTGCTCAGCAGGCCAGGCAGCAGCAGTGACGGTCGGGACAGCCAAGCAGACACAGGACAGAACCTTTATTGCTGAACACAAAGTACCCGCCAGGGAGGCCTGCCCGGCAGTCTCTCCTGCAGGAGGCCTGCGGGAGGACAGGGCAGGCATCGTATGGGGGAGCCCTGCCCGGCACCCCTTGGGGCAAGGCTGAAGGCCCAGGGGTAGGGAAGTGGTGGGGCCCAGCCTGAGGGGGGCCAGGCGTGGGCACTGGTCACACAGGGCTGAGAGCCAGGCGGGCAGGGGGACAGCCCTGCCGCCCCTGGGGGCGTTCCGTGGCAGGCAGCCTGTCTGGGGCGGTGGCAGGCGGAGCCTCCTTCCTCTCGGGACGGGGCTGAGGTAGGCGCGGGCTGTCCCCCTGGGCCCTCACAGACGTGGCTTGATGTGCAGCGACTTCCCTGTTCCAAGAAGGCCAAAGGTCAGGCACAGGAGGCCCCCTCAAGACCTCTGGCTCAGGGGTTGCCCGAAACTGGAAGGGGGCTGGGATACCACCCAACGGCCCGGGGTCCCTCATGGAGCAGGTCCAGGCCTGGCCCTGGGCAGCAGGCAGCCCTGCGGGAGCGCCGCAGCCTGCAGCTGAGCCCTGAGCACCAGGTGCCGGCGGCTCCCACACACCGCTCGGGCTCACACGGGGACAGGTGTCTGGTGCTACCAGACGGCACCTTCCGCACGGAAAGCCTGGAAAGCCTGGGTGTGTGCAAGCAGCTGCTGGGGGCCCCGAGGCCCCGGGGACAGGCTGGGGCTGCAGGGCTGGGAGAGGCTTCCCAAGGCCGAGCAGGCTCTGGGACCCACGCCCAGGGGCACCCCGGTGCCTCTCCCCACCGAGGACACTCCTGGTGGCCTCATAGGCCGGCACTGTCTATGTGCCCCCTGCAAGCTCGTGACTCCTCCTGGGACCCCACTGCAAGGCCGAGGACCCCAGTCACCTGCTCAGCCAGCCAGAGCCCCGGGCCCCTCAGGCCCCCAGGAAGCCAGCAAGGCCTGAGCAGGGAAGGACGGTTGCTGGGCTCTGTCCTTGGAGGTCGACAGTCACCTCTCCCCCGCCCCTGCTTCCTCTGATTCTAGGGCTGGTTGCAGGGTTTCTCATTGTAATTAAAACATGAAAATTAAAACGCTGGTGGCTTGGGGCTATCTGCTCCTTCCTCCCGCCCTCAGGGCGTCTTGCCCACGGAGGGCCTGGCCACAGCTTGGCACCCCTGGCTCGGGGGCTGAGCAGGCAGTGTGCGAGCTCGCTCAGCAGAGCTGGGAGAGGAGGCTGCGGCAAGCATCTCCCATTAACGTTACGACCGTGAAATATGACAATAAAATGATAGCCGTATGGTCGCAAATTTGCAGCCCGCCGAGCTGCGTGGGGTTTATCGTCACTCAAACGCGCAGAGAGCTGTAAAATGTTTACAGAAAGGGTCGTTTGCAGCCATAAAATCCTCTTTTCTCTCCTAAACAAGGCTGAGTGGAGCCATTTACCAAGCCCCAAATGTTCATCGGGGGAGAGGAAACATCTGTTCTCTCCAGGAGTGTGCGGTGATCTTCCAGAACAAATTAACAGAAATGGGTGCTTTCTAATTAAATCAGCCCTCGGCTGGGCGGTCTGTGAGCGGTGCTCTGTGCCCGCACCTTACGCCCGCCCTGTGGGCCTGCAGGCGCACACCTGCCGCACCAGAGACCGCGCTGCCGGCTCCCCAGGCTGACCCACGGGCCTGAGATGTGTGCAGCCAGAGCTGGGCTGCCTACCTGAGTCCTTGGAGGAGGCGCTTCTGGGGGCCCGGGCCCTGGGCTGGCCTCCAGGGCTGGGCGAGGACTGCAGAGCGATGAAGGAGGGCAGCTTGGAGAGGCCTCCGGAGCCAGCTCCCGCTGAGACCGCAGCCGCCTGCAGACACAGCTCCTCTGGCTCCAAGGACAGGGAGGCGGAGGGGGGGCAGGGAGAGGAGCGGGAGCAGGAGGGGGAGGGGGAAGAGGAGGGG
>SJYR01000930.1:212709-277412 GCA_006410655.1 Kobus ellipsiprymnus
AGGTGGTGGGGGGTGGGGGTGGGGGGCAGGTGGTATGACTGTAGCCGAGGAGGGAAGGAGGGAGGAAGCAGAGAAACAAAGGGTGATTTAGCGAGGAGAGTTTATTTTTAATTGTCTTTTAACTGCAGCGCAGAGGGGAGCGGCCGGCCTGGGGCTGGTGAAGCTGCGGCTGCAGACAATTCCCTTAATGTGCGTTTTGATACAGGGCCCAAATTAGCGCTAATAAAAAGGGATAATAACGCCAACTCTTGCACCAAACGGAACTCCTCCTAGCTGTCAGCGCCGCTATCAAGAGGAAACTGCATTCTCATTTCAATTAACCTTGTTTGCACCCAGCACGTCCACACAAATAACAATAACATTAATTCAGGGCGCTGGTGCGGGGCGCCGCCTCAGACAGCTCAGAGCCTGTGCCGGCTCCAAAGCCGGAGCTAATGAACCCGAAACTCGACGTGAATTTCCAAATTGCTCACAACAGAGTTTCGAAGCTCTATTAGGGAGAAAAATGCTGATTCTTCCCAAGTTCCTCAAGGGGAAAAGCTGTAGCAGCAGCAGCGCCTCCCCAGGCCCGCAGCGACCCCCCCTGGGGCCAGCAGGACACACGCAGCCAGCATGGACCCCTGACCTCAGCTGCCCTCACTGGGGGGCTGGCCCAGCTGTGTGCCTTCTCTCCCATTGCCAGCCCCCCACTGGCGCACCTGGGAGGGGCACTGGGCATGTGGGGGATGGGAGAGGGGCCCAGGTGGGCCTAGCAGGGTGGAGGGGCGGAGCCTTGGGGCCGCTCCAGCCCACGGCGCGGGAACGCTCACCTTCTCCTTGGAGACGTGGTGGGAGAAAGGGCAGGTGCCGTCTGTTTTCTTGCAAGTGCCCCGGACAAACCTGCGCACACAGGGCGGGTCTGAGGGGCGGGAGCCCAGGGCAGCCCTGGCCCCCCACCACCCCACGCCCACCTGGGAGTGGGGGCACACCTGGTGCACACGGCCACCTTCTCGGGGTCGTGGACGTAGGGGCAGTGCTCGCCGCGGTTGCACCGGCCAAAGCGGTTGTAGTACATGCAGTACTCCTCTTTCCGCCGCCGCCGCCGCTGCCGCGCCTGCCGCACGATGGCCAAGCTGCGCTGCACGGCCCGGCTGGAAGCAGGGAGAGAGCCGTGAGCCGCGGCAGGCAGGGAGGCCGGGGAGCCCCCCAACCCTGAGGCACATACCTGGCCAGGGAGCGGCTGCAGCTGCTGGCAGGGTCCAAGCGGCCTGTGGGGGGAGGGTACGGGTCACACCAGGCCCACAGCCCAGCGGGGGCTCTGCCCTCCCCCTGCTCACCAGCCAGGCCACCCTGGCCAGGGCAGGGGGGAAGCCAAGGGGAGCCGGCAGAGGCCACCCTGGTGTCTGGCCAGTGGTCCTGCCTCAAAGCGGGTGGTCACAGGAACAGGGGGTGGCGGGGCCTCCCTGCCACCTCCCTCTGCTTGGAGCAGAGCCCAGGGACATGGGACCTGAGTAGGGTCCGGGAATGCCACTCGGTTTTGCAGCAGCTAAGAACGGCTTGTTTAAAGCACTATAAAATAGAAGCTAAGAAGTGTATGGCCACAAATGCTGAAATCCTCCACAAATGCTGAAACCCACCAGAAGATGGGTGTCCCTGCCTGGAAACCAGACTCCCAGATGGCCTGAGGAGCAGGCTGCGGGCTGGCCTGCCTCACGTGGCTCTGAGGCCCTGGCAGGCACCTGGCTCCTAAAACTGTGGGGGCATCCTATAAGACACTCCTCAAAACCCCAAGTGCGCAGACCAAGCAGGGCCTCTCTGAAGTCACTGACTGGCCCAAAGGGGAGTTTGTGGTGACAGGAAGACAGGTGGACACGCGGCCAGGCTCTCCTGCAGAGGGGGCATCCAGCCTGACACACAGCTCCCGCCTGCCATTTACATACCCAGGCAGTCCCCAGGACCAAGGCAGACAGGCAGGGTGAGACAGCCACAGTTCCTCAATACACACGTGACCCTCTCCAGACCAGATCAGGTTTCCCACAGGCAGCTGCTGAAGTGGAGTCACAGCAGGAGGCACAAGTGACATCACTTAGAAATTCTAGGGACCTGAGGCGATGACAAAGCATTCCTGGTTTAAAAAGGGACGTCCCCAAGATGCCTGGCCTGGAGGCGGCCATGGGGCAGGCGGCCCCCTCGCCACCTGGAGGGCCCTCCCCCTGGCTTGCTGCAGGGCACCCAGCGCCAACCCAGACACGCGCCGGCCAAGCCCTCTGAGCAGCGCCTGCACTGCCGCACTGGGGCGCTCCTCTGAGCCCATCTCCTCCGGTTAGAAGACGGCTCCAGGGCTGTGCAGCAGAACCCCTGGGAGGGAGGCTGTTCCTGTGGGGATCCAGGCCCAGGGGGCCGAGTTACAGGGTTGAATGGGGGGGGCACAACACGGAAAGGAGAGGGGCGCCCAGAGCTGGGGGGCCGGCAAGGAGGGGTCTTGGGGCGGCTCCAGGCCGTACTGGAATCTGGTTTCCAGGCAGGGGACACCTATCATCCAGTGGCAGTGGAGGTCAGTCCAGACGGCACGTGGTGGCCCCCACCTGCTAGCCCGAGGATGACAGTGCGGTCTGAGAGCGGTCAGTGAGCACGGCTTCCCGGCCGTCAGCCAGGCTGCCAGTGACACTGGGGCAGCATCTTCCCTCCAGGGACGCCGTCGTCAGAACAGCCCCAGGGCTGGCCTCTGGGGGGTGCTTAGGTTTAGTCCTCTTTCCACTGTGGCTCTTAAAAAAATGCCAGTGTAGGCCTTGGTAGGAATTTTTACAGGAACAGGAGGAAGCACCTTTTCAAATGCTTTGCAGTGTTAAAAAATGCACATAAAGTAGCTGGCTTGAGAGGCGCTAAAAAGTTCAGCTGAAAACCCTGGCAACCTCAAAGCAGGAGGGCTGAGCCTTCTGGAGAACTTGCACTTCCTAGGGGTCTTCCTGAAATAGAGCAGCAAGGCCGCCCCACCCCCCTCCCGCCCAGGCAGGGGCTCACCCGCCCAGTTGAGGGCCCTGGGGTCCGAGGGCACAGAAGGGCAAGCACCGCCAGCTCCCACACCCCCTGCCCACCCACACTACCCTGGAATGTGCCACCCTGGGGAAGAGGCGTCCACGAGTGGCAGAGGCCACGGGGCAGGGCCTTGGATGCGCAGGGGCAGACTGACCAACCAGGGGGACCCTCTCTTATATGCAGCTCTGCGTGACCCTGCAGCACCCAGGGAGGGGGCAATAGGTCACAGGTTACAGGTGAGATGCAGAGACCTCCCGCCTGCCCAGGGCCCACAGACACAGGCTGGCAGCAGAGAGACTGCTCCCCCCGCCCCCCTACAGCCTACACCTGGGGCCTGGGGCTCAGAACAAGCCTGGGAGCCAGTCCTGCAGTGCAGGCTGAGCAAGGGGGCTGGGGCAGGCAGACTCGGGGTCTGCTCTACTGCAGGGCCCTGCAGGCTCTTAGGGCTGACCCATGTGGGCCGAAGCCTATGGGGAGAAGCCCCTGGCTGGGTCCTGCGGCAGGCAGACTTAGACCAGGAGGAAGTGCTTGGTTCCGGTTCCAGGGAAGTGAGGTGTGCCTACTAGAAGGCTACCCCTGGAGCTGAAAGACGGGCAGGGCACGGCTCTTCCCCACAAAGCCTGGGATGGTGGTCACTCCGACAGAGCTAAGGCTGTGCTGAGAGGCCTGCAGCCAGGAGGGGGGGTGGTGGAGCCCCCACGCCCCGCAAGGAGGGCTGCACTTTCTTGCTGAAGTCACAGTTCTGTTGACACCAGAGAAGAAAATTTATTTCTTTAATTATTACTCATCTAAGTGAGCTGCTAGTCTGTGGGCATTCCCACAGCTGGGAGCTATCCACTCTCCATAAAGCCAGGAGCTGGCCACCGGGCAGGGGTCCAGGTGGCTGGTGCTGTCTGGCCAGCCTTGTGTCCCTGGGACAGGCTCCCCTGTGGTCTGTGCACCAAACCCCACCTCCCTGCCCCCGCACGGAGGTGGGGGGCTACCCCAGCTGACTGGTTAGCAGGGCGTGGGCAGCGGCGGCCCCCAGGAGCAGGTGGGCAGGGAGGCAGCATCTGTCCTCCCCATAGGCCCAGCGGCTGGGGGGCCGGGGGAGAAGGCTGGGGAAGGCCAGGACACCCCGGCAGCTCTGCAGGGCAGTGGGTTCTGTGGAGCTTAGCACTCAGTGCGGCGACCCACCAGAAAGTAGTGTGGCCACTCCTCTGGCTGCTGCCAGCCCAGGCGGAGGGGCCCCCAGGGGAAGGGGGACATACCCCCACCACCCGAAGGCGGCCCCCGCCTGCCCTGGCCAGACAGGGCTGCTGGACTGTGAGGGGGCAACCCACGTCTTCCTTCCACTGGCGGGTGCCCTGCAGGGAGGAGCAGCCCAGGTCATGGGTGCCCCCCAGAGCCCACCAGTCCATTCAGGATAGGCCTCGTGTACAGCCTGGGATTCCGTCACAGTCAGGACAGCCCCCAGCGCCCAGCCCGAGGGGGCAGAAAGCAAGGCCCACAGAGAGGCCTGGTCGCTCCACAGCCCTCGTGGGCTCGTGTGGAAGGGCCCTGGGCGGGCCCCAGGTTCGGGGAGGACAGAGTGGGGCTCTGAGACATCCAGAGCTGTATGTGAGGCCCACAGACCACATGCACCGGCGAGGGCGTCAGAGGCAGGCCTGCACCTGTGGCTCTACCGGGCAGAGGGCGCGGGCAGGGCGCATGGGGGAGCAGAGCCCTGGGCCCCAGCCCCCTGCAGCTGTCCTGGCAGAGAGGAGGTTCCGGGGGGCCCTCCACTGTCTCCTGCGCCAGCTGGCCCTGTGCCCCACCTACTTCCTGAGCTGGGCTCTTCTCCCTTCTGCCCTTCTGTGGTGGTCAGGCTAACGACTGAGGGTAGCTGGGCCTGTGCAATCCCCACAGCCCCTGCAAACCCCACCTTTTTTTGAAAGAAAAGGAAAGCAGTAAAATTGGACTGAAACCAAAATACTTTTCTAGTTAATTTGTACAATAAGCGAATCCGAAGCATTTCCTTCTCCGTGGCCTGTCTCCCTGGGCCCGCAGGAGTGCCTGTGGGGGTGTCGGCGCCTCCAGGCACAGTTGGAAGGCGTCGCCAATGCGATCAGGCACCACGGCCCCAGGTGTTCACTCGCTGGGCCGTGTTTACCATACCTGGCTCATCTCCTTTGTCCAGGAGCAAAACACGGAAAATCAGAGGAGGCTCAGCCAAGCGCGAGGCCGGTGCAGCCTGCGTGCCCTGGGGGCCTCCCTGCTGCTGCCGCCTCGGCGGGAGCAGTTCCAGGACGCTGTTGGGACGCCCTCGCAAGAGCACAGGCACAGCAACCCCCCCAGGGGCCTCACCTGTGCGCAGCAGGGGCCTGCCGCCCCCGTCCCCGCCGGGCCGGCTGTAGGTCTTGGAGAGCTTGTTGGCCGACACCTTGTAGAGGACGCCTCCAATGCAGCGGTAGCCTTTGCTCCGCCACCGAGGGGAGCCGATCTGGGCTCTCCCACCCGCAGTGGGACGCAGGGTGTTCAGCGCCAGGGACCTGCAGAGACAGGAAGGACTGTCAGCTCAGCCCTGGGGTGGTCAGAAGACCTCTGTCCCCCACCATTTTCAGGCCCAGGAGGTGGCACCCTCAACCCCACCTCTGAGGCTGGGGCACCTTTGTGGGGGAAAGCCCTCAGTGCCAGCACTAAGGCAGCCCTGAGAGTCACCGGTATCCGGGACACCTCCTGGACGCCGCCCCGTGGTGCACCCTGGCTCTGGGACGGCCATGCTGTGAGGTCAGCAAGGGCCTCTGCCCGCCCTCCGCTCCTCTGTCCTCTGCATGGAGCGCCTGGCATCGCGACCGGGAAGGGACAGCCTCATGGACCTCCAACCCAGGGAAGCTATCTGGGGGCCAAACTGGAGTCCCCTCAAGGTCAATGGCTGGTAAAGGTCTTGGGGGTCACCTGAGTGCAGGCCCAGGCCAACCCAAGGGCAGATGGGTCAGAAGTCCCCCCCAGACACCCTGGCTGCAGCAGACAGGGGCCATCCCCCCCACTCAGGTCCCACAGAGGTGGGCCTGCAGCTGCCCTGATGGGCTGCTCCTTGAGCTGCCACAGGAGGGGCTCAGGACTCCAGAGCGACTTGGCCTTGACCTTCTGAGTGTCTTAGCAGAAACCTACTTATGCAAATTGAGCTCAGTTCTCTCTTAGCTCAGGGCAAGTCTGAGCCGCTGGCAGAGCTGGGCAGGGGAGAGCCCGTCCAAGAGTGTCACCTCTGCCGCGGTGGGGCGGGACCACCAGCCGTGGCTCCGGGTCGTCCGGGGGTCCTGGGCTCCCAGCACCTCCTGCTGAGGCTCCTATGCCCTGAAGCCCCTTCCACGGGAGCCTACAAACCCCAGCTCCACTGGGGTGGCAGAACGTGCTCTTCTGGCAACCCAGGGGCCACATGGCGGGGAGGCCCCGACCTGGGTCTGGAGTGCAGAGCAGGCCCCACAGGTGGCCCACCGCTGGCCTGACTCCCCACCTGCAGGCTCCTCTCAGCAGCCAGGCGCTCTGAGACCTGAAGCTGCAGTGTCAGGCGGGAAGTGCCGAGCAGGCCTCCAGAAAGTACTTGACCCAGTTTCCCTTAATTAAAATTCAAGTTCACAAACACCAATCTTGGAGGGAGCGACCCCCACCAAGGGTCCTTGGCAGCCCTGCCCACCCTGGCTGCGCCAGAGGGGCTCCCGCTGCCCACTCCCTGGCCCAGCGAGTGCTGGGGAGATAGCCAGACCCCAGGCCCTCCCCAGACCCCGGGACCCAAGTCTCACGCCTTGGGCTCGGGGCATCTGTGTGCCCAGTGGGCGCCTGATGTGTCTCCTGGGCTCCTCCAAGGCAGGGAGGGGCTGAGGAGGGGCGAGGCTGGGGGGTCCCACCCTCACTGAAGAAGCCTATCGGCCTTGGGAGCTCTGGAGCCCCTGCAGGCATCCTGGACACGGCCCAAAGGCTCAGCCTGGCCTGAGCCCCGACCCCCACAGTGAGTGGAACCCAGCCAGCGGTCACCACAGCCCCCAGCTCGAGGCCGAGAGGTGCCTGCAGCCCCAGCCCCGCACTGCCCGAAGCCCTCAGGGCCCTCCTGCCCACAAAGCAGCTGCCCTTCCGTCAATGTGCCCTGGGCGGGGGGCAGGATGGGGGGGTCACCATCAGGGCACCATCCCAGTGCGCCCCCCAACAGGCTGTGTTCCCAGATGCCAGGACGCACTTGCCAGAACAGGGCCCTCTCAGCCGTCCTCGCCTCGCTGGGGTACCCCCTCCCCCACCTTCCCTCCGTCCACAGCCACAGCGCTGGCCCCCATGAAATGTGAGACCCAGGCTGCACCATGCCCCTGAGACAGTGGAAGAGAGGAAGCAGAGCCACGGACGCCCTGAGACCAGCCCTCCAGGGGGTGAGGAAGTGCCCCCTACTTGGGCACGCGCTCCGGGCTAAGGCTGGACAGGACACCACCCCCAGAGGCAGTCACGCAGGCGAAGCTATGGATCCCAGCAGCACACAGCGGCCCAGCCGACAGCCACGCAGTCCCCTCTGCCTGCCCTCACCCACTGGGCCCGCTGACTCTGGGCCTGTGGCCAGCAGACAGCGGGGTAGGCGGGGGCTGGAACACTGGGCTGGGGGTGCTTGCCCCAAATGCCTCGTAGCCTTTCACTGCTGTGGGTGTCACGGCACTCCAGTAAATTGTTACCCTAATGGAGAGGACAGCCTTTGGAAACGAGCTGTATTGAGAAGAGGGGATAAAATTAATGAGATAATAGCAGGGCCAAGGACCCGGGGAGCGCTCCTGCCCTCGCGGCAAGGGCCTGTAATTCCTTTTCTACAACAGGAGCCTCAGACCTAAAGCCTTCTCCCATCTGTACGGCAGGCCCACGCCGCCAGGAAATTTCATTAACGCTGGAAAATAGGAAAGGTATTAAGCGTGGATAATGAAGGCCAGGGAGGGAACCGTGCCTTAAGATAGTCCTCTTTCTCGCCTTTGTAATGGGAGGCATGAACTTTCCCTTCAAATCCATTTCTAATCCATTTGAAATACTACAGCAAATTATCTTTCCTTCAGCCCGAAAGCGGCCAGCCAATTTACTCCGAATAGAAGTGACAATGCCCCAGGATTTATCACCATAACCTTGACTACACTGGGGTGAGGGCTGGGCTTCTCCTGCCCCCACCCCGGGGGGGCCACAAAGGACAGGGTTGGGGGGAGATAACATTTTAAATGAAAAGAGCTGGTAATGGGGAGAAAGACACACACACCGCAAAAGTAGGTTTAAAAAGAAAAGCGATCCATATGTCCACTGCCCAGGGAGCAGCTGAAACGTTCCAGGCCCGAGGCCGTCCAGGAGCTCCCAGGGGCTCTGCCCTCCAAGGTACCCTCAGCTGCTGTGCCCAGGAAGCAAGAGGACAGTCCCATGAAAGCAGGACCCTGAGAGCCAGGGCATCAGTCTGGGCAGGACAGGAAGGCTCTCCCAAGAGCCGGGACAACTGTGGAGCATCCTCTGCTGGGTCTGCAGGACCCCCCACCAAGCAGTGCCGAGCCCACCCTGCAGGGCAGCCCCCCCAGCAGCGCCGAGCCCACCCCGCCAGAGTCCCCCTGGGCTCCCTGCACGCTCCCTGACCACTGCCCAAGCAGGTTGGTGCAGGCCCAATACTGCGTGCAGGGCGCCTGCCCCAGTCTGCGTCTCGAGCTGCACGGCTGAGATGGGCCAACCCAGGGATCCTCGCTAGTGGCCTGGCAGCCTGGGGCACAGGTGTGCACCCAAAGAACCACAGGCAGGTGGGCTCCCAAACACGCGTGCACACGAGGCTCGCCAGCCCACTGACAGGACCTGATGCACAGTGAGTGCACCCCAGGCCCCAGGCCAGGGACAGGCAGCCTGTGGGGCTGTGTCGCCTGAAGGCCGCAGACTGGCTCCCCCTGAGGGTGCAGGGAGGCAAGGGGCAGAAAGCCGGCCTGGCCCTGGAGACTCTGGAAGCCGCCCCAGCCTCCAGGATGCCCGGGGCAGGACAAGCTCCACCCTGGAGCTGTGCCCGCCTCCAGCCTTGACACAGACACTGCCTTGGCTGCCGCTGCCTGGCCAGGACTGCAGGAGCACACGGGAGCTGAAGGGGCCCGGCTCCAGCAAACCCAGTGCTGAGGGTGCCATGGCCTCTCAGCGCCCAGTCCTAAGGCAGCCTGGCAAGGGCGGGTCCTGTACACCCAGAGAGAGTAGGGAGCCCCTGGGGACAGGGCCAGGGCCAGGCCAAGGGGCCCACCCGTGGACAGGAAGCTGCCGGTGGAACTAAGGGCTGTTTTCCCACAGGAAGGCCTCTCAGCACAGAGGCATCTTGCTGGCATGTTCTTCCCAGTCCCCACAGTTCTGCGTCCCCTGCCTCCTCCTGGAGACTCTCATCTCTCTGGGGACCACAGGCCCAGACCCCAGTCACCAAGGACCCTGCCTCCCTGAGCCAGCCTCTTCTCTCACCCCAGAGGCAGTCTGGGGCCCTGCCTTCACTGACACTCCCTGGTGGGGTCCCCGCCGCACCCTGTCCGGTCAGTTCATCTGAACACCTCACATCTGATCCAGTTCCCGTCACCTCCCCCCACCCCCGCTCCAGCAGCACTCCCTGCTCTGCTGCGGGGCCCCCACCACTGCTCCCACCGCCTACTGTCCATCCTTGCGCAGGGCTTGTGCATATCCTGGGCCTCTGCCGTCACCTGAGTCCTGCCCTGAGCCCAAGCTCGGACATCGGGGCCTTGGGAAGCCTCCCCTGACCCTATACAGGGCCCAGTCACACCTGGGAGCAAGCACCTGGGACAGGGGCCGTGCTGGCGAATTGCGGGCTCCAGGGACTCGTGCAGGGTGAGCGCACACCAGGAGGGAGACTTGGGGACCACCTGAGTCTCCCACACTGGAGTCTGCCAGGGGGCCCGTCAGAGAAACGTGGGGCGGCCTTGGTGGGTGGGAGCCGGGATGTGTGGGCACTCACACCAGGAAAGGCCTTTGGCTCAGCGTGGCAGGCCAGGAGGTGGGCAGCCTGCAGGGAGCAGAGAAAACAAGCGGGGAAGCAGTTTTCAGGATGTGGAGTAGGTTCTGCGCAGCTTGAGCAAGCGAGGAGTGCGCCGTCAGCAGAAGGGCGCCGGGCAGCCGCGCAGCGAATCCCAAGTAGGTCAGGCTTGGCGCCGCCACCGTGACGGCTGCAAACTGCTTAAGCGGGCTTTCCGCGGAAACGCTGACGCCCAGCGCCCCACAGGCTGGTCCCACAGGTGCTGACAAAACACGCTAGGGACAAGGGCCCAGGCGGGGTGGTGGGGCAGGAGGGCCAGGAACTCAGCGGAGGGACAGACGGATGGATGGATGGCGCAGGTCTTGGGGTGACTGGGGCCACCTGGCCTCCTAGGACCCTCCTCCCGAGTGTGCCCACCTGCCCGCCGAGCTCCGGCCACCTTGCAGCAGGGCCGAGGCGATGGCTGGGCTTCTCAGGACGCACCTGCTCACAGTGGCTGGGGGCTGTGGCCTGGGTGGGAGCTGAGGCCTGAGGACCCTAGTGGGTCACAGCAAGGACAGAACGGCCCCCGAGAGGGCTGGCGGGCCAGGGCGCAGGCTGAGCACTTGGCAGGGGACTGGGGGTGGGGGTGCAGGACACACCTGAAGGCCAGCTGAGATGGGCCAACCCAGGGATCCTCGCTAGTGGCCTGGCAGCCTGGGGCACAGGTGTGCACCCAAAGAACCACAGGCAGGTGGGCTCCCAAACACGCGTGCACACGAGGCTCGCCAGCCCACTGACAGGACCTGATGCACAGTGAGTGCACCCCAGGCCCCAGGCCGGGGACAGGCAGCCTGTGGGGCTGTGTCGCCTGAAGGCCGCAGACTGGCTCCCCCTGAGGGTGCAGGGAGGCAAGGGGCAGAAAGCCGGCCTGGCCCTGGAGACTCTGGAAGCCGCCCCAGCCTCCAGGATGCCCGGGGCAGGACAAGCTCCACCCTGGAGCTGTGCCCGCCTCCAGCCTTGACACAGACACTGCCTTGGCTGCCGCTGCCTGGCCAGGACTGCAGGAGCACACGGGAGCTGAAGGGGCCCGGCTCCAGCAAACCCAGTGCTGAGGGTGCCATGGCCTCTCAGCGCCCAGTCCTAAGGCAGCCTGGCAAGGGCGGGTCCTGTACACCCAGAGAGAGTAGGGAGCCCCTGGGGACAGGGCCAGGGCCAGGCCAAGGGGCCCACCCGTGGACAGGAAGCTGCCGGTGGAACTAAGGGCTGTTTTCCCACAGGAAGGCCTCTCAGCACAGAGGCATCTTGCTGGCATGTTCTTCCCAGTCCCCACAGTTCTGCGTCCCCTGCCTCCTCCTGGAGACTCTCATCTCTCTGGGGACCACAGGCCCAGACCCCAGTCACCAAGGACCCTGCCTCCCTGAGCCAGCCTCTTCTCTCACCCCAGAGGCAGTCTGGGGCCCTGCCTTCACTGACACTCCCTGGTGGGGTCCCCGCCGCACCCTGTCCGGTCAGTTCATCTGAACACCTCACATCTGATCCAGTTCCCGTCACCTCCCCCCACCCCCGCTCCAGCAGCGCTCCCTGCTCTGCTGCAGGGCCCCCACCACTGCTCCCACCGCCTACTGTCCATCCTTGCGCAGGGCTTGTGCATATCCTGGGCCTCTGCCGTCACCTGAGTCCTGCCCTGAGCCCAAGCTCGGACATCGGGGCCTTGGGAAGCCTCCCCTGACCCTATACAGGGCCCAGTCACACCTGGGAGCAAGCACCTGGGACAGGGGCCGTGCTGGCGAATTGCGGGCTCCAGGGACTCGTGCAGGGTGAGCGCACACCAGGAGGGAGACTTGGGGACCACCTGAGTCTCCCACACTGGAGTCTGCCAGGGGGCCCGTCAGAGAAACGTGGGGCGGCCTTGGTGGGTGGGAGCCGGGATGTGTGGGCACTCACACCAGGAAAGGCCTTTGGCTCAGCGTGGCAGGCCAGGAGGTGGGCAGCCTGCAGGGAGCAGAGAAAACAAGCGGGGAAGCAGTTTTCAGGATGTGGAGTAGGTTCTGCGCAGCTTGAGCAAGCGAGGAGTGCGCCGTCAGCAGAAGGGCGCCGGGCAGCCGCGCAGCGAATCCCAAGTAGGTCAGGCTTGGCGCCGCCACCGTGACGGCTGCAAACTGCTTAAGCGGGCTTTCCGCGGAAACGCTGACGCCCAGCGCCCCACAGGCTGGTCCCACAGGTGCTGACAAAACACGCTAGGGACAAGGGCCCAGGCGGGGTGGTGGGGCAGGAGGGCCAGGAACTCAGCGGAGGGACAGACGGATGGATGGATGGCGCAGGTCTTGGGGTGACTGGGGCCACCTGGCCTCCTAGGACCCTCCTCCCGAGTGTGCCCACCTGCCCGCCGAGCTCCGGCCACCTTGCAGCAGGGCCGAGGCGATGGCTGGGCTTCTCAGGACGCACCTGCTCACAGTGGCTGGGGGCTGTGGCCTGGGTGGGAGCTGAGGCCTGAGGACCCTAGTGGGTCACAGCAAGGACAGAACGGCCCCCGAGAGGGCTGGCGGGCCAGGGCGCAGGCTGAGCACTTGGCAGGGGACTGGGGGTGGGGGTGCAGGACACACCTGAAGGCCCCGCTCCTTCCCCAGGGACCACTGCCCCGTCTCTCCCCAGCCACAAGCAGAAGTGACTCGGGGGCGCCCTGGCCAGCGGCACTGGGAGGTGGGAGGACACTAACTGCCCCCAGTGGGAGCGCAGCAGCTGCTTAAGGAACGGGGGCTGTTTTATGTGCTCTCATCTATTCAATCAGTACTGCGATCAATGGATGCATTACAAGCTTTCCCTTTAAGAGCCTAATAAACAACAAGATAGAAAGTAAAATTCTCCATAAAATGACACTTTTAAAAATCCATTTTAGCTGAAGATATTGGTGTTTTGTGTGTTAGCTACAAAAAGCAGGTATCACTGGGCCTTAGTGGCCCCCCTCCAACTGCAGAGCTCACTGTGCCAGGCACAGGCCAGGGGGCCGGCTCAGCTGCCCTGATCCTTGCTCCCCGGTGTCATGCTGCAGGCCGGGCTGTTGCTCAGGCCCCGGGCCTGACACAGGGGAGGGCGGGGAGGGCCTGGCCCCGCCCCAGCCACCCCTCTAGCGCCCCTCTCTCCGGGTGTCCTTCTCCTCTCTCTGGCCCAGTGACACCCTAGCCCCAGCCCGCTATGCATGTGAAGTCCAGTTCGCCCATCCCTGTCCTCTCCGCACACAGGCAAGAGGGGAGGGAAGGAAGCTGGGGTAGCAGAACCTGCACCCCGAGTCCTCTGGGAGGAATTCAGCAAGTTGAGGCCCCACCTGGCTCACTGGTTCCCGGAGAACACCCCAGGGGGCACCTCCTGGGGCTCCCTCCTCTAGTCTGGGCCTGCCCATCAACCCTGCTGCCCACACAGCCCCTCACCGCAACCCCTCCTCTGTGCCCTGGTGTCCGTGGCTCAAACCCCATCACCAAGGGCGTGGGGGCCAGCCCAGAGCGCACCCCACCACCATACCCCCAGGAGCCCCGGCAGCTGCTGCCTATTGCTATCCTCTCGGCAGGACAGGTCTCGCCAAGGCCCCGATCAAAAGCCTGCCTGCTTGGCCTCTGGCGGCAGAGAGTTGCATGCCTTCGCAAGGCCTCCCATCACATCCTGCCTGGTGATCTCGCTCAGGGTCTCTGCCCTCACCCTCCTTGGAAGCGCTGCTGGCCGGCACTCAGTTCTCTGCACGCTAGAGCCAGCCCTTCCCAGGACACCGCTCACAGCCCGTCCCTCGCTGAGCCCCGCGCAGGGCCTACTGCTCAGAGTGGGAGAGCACTGGCCACCTGGACCCCACGCTGTCTCTCCAGCTCCCCCTGCCACCACACGGACCCATCACTGGCCCCAGGACTTAGCGCCACTGTCCGCCTCGCTCGAGCCTCCCTCTCCCTGCAGCTGCAGCCCCTCTTCACCTCTGGATCTCACACCAGTTGCCTGTGCCCCTCTGGGGAGCCCTAGGACACTCACGCTCACATGCATGTCATGAAGGGGCCCCAGTACTTGGACATGGCCAAGCTGAGAGACACTGGAGGGCGGCCCAAGCCAGGGACACGTGACACAGTGGAAACATCACAACACCCCCAGACGCCACAAGCCCCAGCCATCAGGGACTCTCGTGTCACGGCTACCTAAAGATACTCGGGAAGAGGGGAGATGGGGGAGGCAGGCGACCCGCCCCACAGGCCCCAGCAGGAGGGCTCCTCTCAGAATTGCGTGAGCAGACCACAGCTCCCGGGAGAAGCCACAGTGGGCCTGCAGACCCCAGGGACAGGCGCCTGAGCTCAGCGTAAAAGCTCCTGCAGGTCAGAGGGTGAGCAGGGAGCCAACTACAAGTGAAGCTCGCCCATCAAAGCCGCCAGGCCACCAATGGGGCCAGCTGGACCACCAGGAAAAGCCGAACAAGCACCGCAGGCGATGCTGTGGCAGGTGTCCACTGGGGAAGGCCGAGACTGAGCCAGTGTTCCTATGGCTGACCTGAGGAATACGGAGGCCAGACTGGCGCGGGGTGGTAAGGACGCACAGCCCAGCAAGAGCACAGTCTCTGGCTCTGCACTTCTGGGGGACGTTGGTTCAGTAAACGTTTTGCTGTAAGGAGACCAAGAAACCTTGACCCCCCACCTCAGATCACAAGTAAAAGTTAACTCATAAGGTATCTCTAACTTAATGCAAACACTGAAATAGCCAAGCTTCTAGAAGAAAATGTGACCTTGGCAAATATTTCTCAAACAGGACACTCATAAAAGAAGACTGATAAACTAAACAGCACTGAAGGCAAGCCCCACACTGTAAGAAGATCTCTGACACAGGAATATAGCCATAATATATAAAGAGTACTAGCAAATCAATAAAAAGACCAACTAATACAAACGTGGGTAAAAGACTGCACAGGGCACTGCACACTACGTTGCGTGTGCAGCCTGGGGGTCCTCCCCAGCTGCCCGCTGCCCAGCATCCACCTGCCCACTGAGGCTGCAGCTCCTCGTCACTCGGCAGCATGCCCCATAGAACAGAGCAGCAGAGACAAGTGGCCCCCAGACGTCCACCGAGAGAGCAGCATGGGCACACCTGGGGAGGAGCAGGACAAGCTGGCTCAGGCTGCTGTAGATCACCCCATCTCCCCACAGTCCTGGAGGCCAGCAGCCTGGATCAAGGCGCCTGCAAAGGTGACTGGAGAGCCAGCCCTGTCAGCTCTTCCTCCTCATATAAAGACACCAGTTCTATCAGATAAGGGCCCCACTCTGACAACCTCATTCATCCTGGATCACTCTCATCTCCAAAAAGCCACACCGGGATTCAGACTTCAGTCTATGAGTCTGTTTGGATAACAAATGGTAAGCAAAAGGAGTTCCACAAAACAGCACCTATTATACAAACCTACTTATATGAACTTCAAGAGTTTTGAGACATAGCTTTTCCAGACATAGGAGAGGGACCACAGGGTAGGTGGGGACATATAGGGGGAGCACCCTGCAGGGGGTAGGTAATGTCCGGCGGTATGTAATGGGTACACCCTGTGGTAGGTACACAAGATAAAAATCCACAGAACTGACCACTGACAATACAAACAAACCACACGTTTTGCCTATGGAAATCGAAGGTCTGTTCAGAAGGCCAAGTTCAGGAACAAGATTTTACATAATAAAGGTGACATTTTCAGAATGGCAGCGATCCAAAAGTCTACAAGCAATAAATGCTGGAGAGAGTGTGGAGAAAAGGGAACCCTCTTACACTGTTGGTGGGAATGCAAACTAGTACAGCCACTATGGAGAACAGTGTGGAGATTCCTTAAAAAATTGCAAATAGAACTGCCTTATGACCCAGCAATCCCACTGCTGGGCATACACACCGAGGAAACCAGAATAGAAAGAGACACGTGTACCCCAATGTTCACTGAAGCACTATTTATAATAGCCAGGACATGGAAACAACCTAGGACATGGAAACAATTCAGCAGAGGAATGGATAAGAAAGCTGTGGTACATATACACAATGGAGTATTACTCAGCCATTAAAAAGAATACATTTGAATCAGTTCTAATGAGGTGGATGAAACTGGAGCCTATTATACAGAGTGAAGTAAGCCAAAAACAAAAACACCAATACAGTATACTAACACATATATAAGGAATTTAGAAAGATGGTAATGATAACCCTGTATGCGAGACAGCAAAAGAGACACAGATGTTTAGAACGGACTTTTGGACTCTGTGGGAGAGGGAGAGGGTGGGATGATATGGGAGAATGGCATTGAAACATGTATACTATCATGTAAGAAACAAATCGCCAGTCTATGTTCGATACAGGATACAGGATGCTTGAGACTGGTGCATGGGGATGATCCAGAGAGATGATATGGGGTGGGAGGTGGGAGAGGGGCGTTCAGGATTGGGAACTCATGTACATGCGTGGCTGATTCATGTCAATGTATGGCAAAACCAATACAGTATTGTAAAGCAAAATAAAGTAAAAATAAAAATTAAAAATAAATAAATAAAGGTGACATTTTTAAACAATGGGAAAAAGTCTGAATGTTTAATAAATGTTCTGAAGACAACCAGATAAGCGTTAAACAAAATTAAATTTGACCTTTAATCTCACACCAAGTCTCCATATAAATTCCAGGTAGATTACAGTTTTAAATGTAAAACTAGAAAGTACAGCACTAGAAGAGAATAACTGAACTCATGTAATCACTGGACAAGGAAAGCGGTTCTAAGCAAATCAGTGTGTTATACTAAGTCTTAAGAGACCGACAGATCTAAGAACACAGAAAACACAAAAGTTCCATTAAAAACCCTCACAAACAAAAGGCAAAACAGAAATTGAGGAAAAATGTGTAGCCTGCCAAAAGGGTGACCCCCCCCCAAATATTTAGATTCTTGAAAACCTGTAAGAAACAGGCTAGAGGCAAATGATCAGTGCACAAAAAAAACACTGAACTTAACAAAGAGCATGAATGCA
The DNA here is from genome assembly GCA_006410655.1 of Kobus ellipsiprymnus. Lineage (NCBI taxonomy): Eukaryota > Metazoa > Chordata > Mammalia > Artiodactyla > Bovidae > Kobus > Kobus ellipsiprymnus. The sequence continues at coordinate 229,673 of SJYR01000930.1, forward strand.
ACTAACATTAAAGGAGCTCCCTGGTGGGTCTAGCGGTCTGGCTCTTTCACCGCCAAGGTGGGTGTTCAATCCCTGCTGGAGGAACTGTGATCCCACAGGCCAGGTGGCATGGCAGCAACAAAACCCACCAAAGTCTGAATGAACACTGGCTCGCAATCTCTTCTAGAGCATAGGCAAAGTTTCTGGCAGGGGCAGCTAACACCTGGAAGGACAGAAGACGCACACCAGCGTGGCAGAAGGTGCATACCTGACTCTCCCTACAGCCCAGGGGCCGAGGCCCGACCTGGATGGACCCATGTCAGCAAGGCGGACAGAAGACCGCTGCTGAGCAGGGCAGCCCCTTGCTGCGGCACAAAGGCAGACTAGGGCAGCCGCCGCGGAGACTGGCCTCTCGGCTACAGTCCAGCATCCACCGCCCTAGGAGGCTGTGGTTCAGGCCGCATCCACCTCCACCACCAGCCCCGGGAGGCCTCCGGAAGGCTTCCCCGGGAGGCAGAACCCTGGGCGAAGCCTTCTGCAGGAGCGGGAGGTGGAGGCAGTGCAGTCTGCACAGGGTCTCACACAGCAGAGTCCTTCCCAGCACCTGGGGCACCTACTGGCGGACAACCGTCCAGGTGCAAAGCACTCGGCCCCTATGATCCTCACTAGGGAGAGGGGCGGGTTGCGGGGAGCCCTGAAAGGCAGGGGGACAAAGCCCACCCTTCCAGGACCCGAGCCTGGCAGGGAGGGGCGCTGCAGCAGGCAGGCCGCGCCCCAAAGTAAACCCCGCCCCGGACACGCCCACCAGGCTCCCAGAGGAGCCCTGCCGAGGGACAGAGCCCGGCCATAATTTATGCTCCCCCGCCTATGCTTTATGGCTTTCTTAATTTGGCTCCTGCTACTATTAATGTAGTTAATGCTGAGATTATATCTATTTTCTGGCGTCAGGCGGTGATTTATTCAAGCCATTTTTCCGGTGGAGGCTCCCACGCTGTTAAATCAAGCGCCTTGCCAATTAAGTGCTGACTTGGGAAGTGGACGCAATCTTAACAGACATCTAACCGCAAATTAAACCGGGGCTCCTTACTCTGGGGAGTGGGCGGGGCAGCCACAGAAACCTTGCTGACTTCGAGGAAAGTCAGAGAAAAATAAACCAGCTCGTTCGCCGGCTGCCCTGACTCCAGGAGGCAGGCTGCCAGTCAGGCTCGCAGCAGTGGGAGTCAGGGTCCCGCCCTGCGGGGAGGGCGGGTGGCGGGGGAGGGCAGCAGTCGCTGGACCTGTCCCAGCACACAGAAACTCTACACCCGCAGCCCCTCCCACCTGGAGCAAACGCTGCCGGGCCAGTGGCTGAGCAAATGCTGGGTGGAGCCCTAAATGGCAAGGGGTGGCTGAGGGGTTACCGAAGGGCCCCCTCTGAGGACCCGCAGGGCACACAGTGGTGGGGGCGGGCAAGCACAGGAGGGGAGAGGATGGTTAACTGGAGCTCTGGCAGGGGGAGCACGTGCCCAGCCCACCCAAGGGTGCCCGTGCCTGCTGGGAGCTGCCTGCCCAGAGTGCCTGAGAGCCGCATGTGGGGCCCTGGGGAGGCAGCAGCCAGGCGGCCTGAGGCCCAGCAGGGCCTTTAGGGCATGGTCCACAGTACAGTGAGCCCTCAACCCCCCACAGCCAACCCAGGGAGCCTATTTTCCTGTCCAGGGAAACCCCTAGAACAGTGCCTTCCCTCACCCATCTCCAGAGGCCCTGAGAGGGGAACTGTGTTTTGGGGTACGACCAGGATGGAGGTTGATATATGCAAAGAGTTGAATGTGGTATTGATTATCTGAACGCTGCTTTACTACCACCTCTAAAACCAAGATAAAAGTGGTGTTTAAAACGATGTTTGATTGTGTAAGGCACCCAGGAACCGCTGGGTGACAAGGACGTTTTATTTCTTCCTGTCAGGAGCAGTATTTTCAGCTTCCCTGTTCCTCATCCCCAGAAACCCCTGGGGGCACTGACACAGACGCACAAGGGCTTGGTGCAAGGTGTGGCTGGGGCCTGGGCACGACTGAGGGAAGCCCCACGGGGCTCCACGGGAGCCCTCTGGAGCATCCTTCTGACAGTCCTGCTGCCTGCAGAGCAAAGCTTCGCTCGGGCGAACGAAGAGGTTCCCTCTAGGTTTACTCTGAAGCACTCTGGCCTATCCACTGGTGTCTCTGTGAGGCGTGTTGCCAAGCACGTGGGGCGGCCACGTGGTGGCCAGTCACATGGGGCCCTGAAGGGCTGGCCTGGGTGACGCGTCACCTGCCCGACTCTTTTCTACTGCTGGTCTGAAGGCTGCCGGGCAGGCCCTGGACACTTGAGCCAGCTCCTGAAAAGAAGAGACGCCAGCTGCACGTCCATGATTTGAGATGCAGTGCGCTGTGGATGGCCTGGGTCCACGCGGCGGGGGGGCCACGACTGAGACACAGTGCGCTGTGGATGGCCTGGGGTCCATGCAGAGGGGGGCCAGGTGGGGGGTTCACGTGTGGCAAGGACAAGGGTGGCCTGGGGCAGCGTTGCCCTGCCAGGCTGCGCAAGGGAGGCTGGAGGGTCACTGCCAGAGGGGCCAGGGATACGGGCGGCCTCCTCGCCTCCCTGCTCCAGGCACCCGCCCACAGCCAAGGTGCCAGGGGGCAGGACAGAGGGAGGGGTGCACGTGTCCGTGTGTGGAGAAAAGGGACAGAAAGCAAGAAAGCCACCAACGTGAGGAAGCAGTGACAGAAAAGCAGGACAGAGAGACTGAAGACAGAAGGCCAAAGGCTGGAGGGCCCACGAGTCACACACAGACGGGAGACCAGCAGCGCCGGCGGGCAACCGGGGGCTGCAGACGACAGAGACCATCCCAGAGGGGCCTGTGGCAGAGCCTGGGTGGGAGCAGAATACAGGCCACGCAAGGGGCCGCCATACCTGACCAGCCCTCCACGGCAGCTCCTGCCAACCAGCATGGCCTCAGGGACACCGGCCCAGGGAGATGCCCTGGCCCACAGGCTCTGGGCCAGCTGCCGGTGGGCCTGGAGAGGGAAGGGCCCAGCGCTGTGTGCCGGCAGCTCCAGTCTGAGATGCAGAAAAGTTGAATCCGGTGTGTGCCACTTCGCACACCCTCCACAGCTGGAACCCAGGTGCCACCTGTCATGAAGTCTAGCCACAAACACTGTGGCGACAATGCCCGTGACCTGGGCCCACACCAGCAGCCCCACAGCCGAGGAGGAAGGGGGGCACGGAGCTGCCTCAGGGGTGACTGTCACAGCACCGTGTGGACGCCGAGGAGGGTGGACCAGAGGCTCGGACGGAGCCCCACACAGGCGCCTGCACGGCCCTGTCAGTGTCTGCCCAGGGCTGGCCAAGGAGGACGGGCCAGTTTCGCCCCTGCCGGGGGCCGTGTAGCACCGGTGGCCTCGCCGAGCACACTGTCTCCTCGGTGCTGGGCGCCGGCAGTGCTGGCCGCTGCCCCCAACCTCACACGGCCCACCCTGGAGCTGCCCGCGCTGGGGAGGATGGGGACAGACCGGGCCCGGATGACCAGCTGGTTTGAAGTCAGGGCAGCCCTGGGCGGGGGCTCCACGTGCCAGCCCAACCAGGGTGGCGCGCTGACAGAGCACGGAGAAGAGGGAAGACAGCGGCTGGCCTGGGCCCCTCAGGGTCCTGTGTCCCACGCCTGGCCTACCAGCCAGGAACTGGGCTCTAATGAGGCCAAGCAAGGCCCCTCTGGACCAGGTTCTGGAGGGAGAGCAGGCACCCATGGTGCCCCAGCCCCTGTGCCCACAGGGGCAGCTGTGACCTGGCAAGGCTGGCCTCCCTGACCTCCCTGAAACCACCAAGGGGGCGAGAAGCCAAGGCCCCAGGCCCTCCCAAGCCCCACCGAGGAGGCAGGCAGGCTTCAGGCCTCAGGGCTGCCGACAGCCGAAAGGCCTGCTAGACTCAGAGAAATGAATAAACCACCTAGGCTCGCTCTGAAGCGACTTCCAAATTAAGAGTTGCATCCTTGCTGTCAGGCCCCGCCAGCAGTTTCCGTGGCACCTCCCGCGCAGAAACGCACCTCAGACCATCTATTAGAATGATGGAGGCAAAGGGACCCACAACTGCACTCCTTCCTTAATGAGCAGCCGAAGGGATCGGTAAGCATAATTCCAGAGGCCAGTAATATTTTATATAATCGCCAAGCGGTTTAAATTGAAAACCCCCAACTGAATCAATATTTACTGCATTGAAACGAAATGAATAGTAATAAGTCACTAAGCTCTCTGTCCTGTTTCATAAAATAAAAAATTATAAAAATGAGCACAGGCACAGGGAGGCCATCACATTAACTTTTACAGCACTTGGGGAGCCGTAACCGCCTGTTCTCATAAAATAAAATCCTAAAAAACCTGCCAGAGGAGACCTGCTTCAGCATCATGCAGAGAGGCAGGCGGGTGGGAGGCAGGAGAGGAGGGGATGGGGTCACCCCAGGGCTCGCCCTGACCCCTGCCAGTCCCACCGAGTCCCCAAGAAGGCCCAGAGGAGGCACCCCAACCCCTCCAAAGCTCAGCACCAAGAGCTCTGGTCTCTCAACCCCTCTGCGCCCCTGCCGTCACCTACAGGCTGAACTTCCTGCTCTGATTTCTTTCCTCTCTCTTCAAATCCCACATGGCGTGCTCTCGGTGGCTCCCACGGGCGCAGGAGACTCTGTTCTCAGAACACACAGGCGTCTGTCGTGAGGGCGGAGGCTGGGCTCCAGCACAAAGGCACTGTGAGAGTCAGGCGATGCTGCAGAGCGCTGCCAGGCCAGGCAAGAGCCCCCGGGGAGGGGTCCGCGACCTCACGCTGAACGGGGGCCAAGGCTGGTGGCACAAGCCCCCAGAGGGCCGAGAGCCCTGGTGGACCCACCCCAGGCTCTGAGGCGGGAAAAGCTGGACACAGAGCCCTACACAAGTGGATGGGTTCCGTGGCTCAGGAGCAGAAGACAAACCAGCCATTAAAAACGGACACGGGCCGTGAGCACGAAAGACACAGGGGACAGGAAGAGCCTTGAGCGTTTGTGCCTAAGTGTCCAACACCCCTGGTGACCAGCAGACTGCAAGTTAAAGCACCAGAAAGCCACACACATTGAGAGCATGCCATGACGGGAACCTGGGAAGGCCTGCAAGGAGGAAGCACACCCCCTGCCCAGGCCCCTCGACATGCTCCCATCACCTGTCAGCACTGTCAAAAGACCGCCCCCCCCCCCCACGGCTAAGAACCGCCAGGAGCTACTGGGCTCCCAGGAGTTGGGCCCGTGGAGAGAAAGTCCCAGGTGAGCCTGGAAGCTTCTGCTGTGCGGGCAAAGGAGGCTCGGTGAGGGGCGGTGCCACGTGGAGGGAGCTGGGGCAGCCCAGAGGGGCCTCCACAAGCCAATGCGACAGCAAATGGACAGTTAGAACGGAGCAAACGGTAACAGCTCACAGTCTGTCAAGTGAGGACCTCGAGTGCATGCCAGAAGGACATACAGGGCGGTGGGGAGGGGTGGCAGCTCCCTGCAGGACGCTGCGCCCCCGGGGCAGGAGGCCCAGCAGGGACAGGCCGCTCACACGGCTGGGCACGACAAACACCCTGAGGGACTTACAGGGCTCCTGCCGAAGGGCATCCCCACAGAGGGGACGGAGCAGAGGGGACAGCGCAGCAGATGGAGCGGGGTGCACAGAATCGGGGCGCCTAGGCAAAGAACACACTGTGGTTCCACGTACCATTATTGCAACTCTTCTGTGCTTCTGTGTAGGTGAGAATAAAGTTACCCAAAACACTGCATGCTAGAAACTGACCAGGAAAGGGACCAAGAGTGAGACCAGGAGCCCACGGCGACTGCCTGCCACCCTGCCCTGTCCACCAGCCCAGCCCCACCCTGCTTCCTGACGCACCCCTCTCCCCGAAAGCCCCTGGCTCACGGCTCCCCTGGGGTGGACGGGGGGTCAGCCGCAACAGGGCACTGTCCCTAACATGCTGACATAAAGCGGCCATTCAGAGCACGAGCCACAGAGCAGGGCTGTAGCCCGGCAGTGACCGTCTGAACAGAGCTGTGCCTGGCCCCCTCCACTCAGCACAGCCAGGCCTGGCGGAGATCTCGGTGGCAGTCATGCCCGGGTGGGGTCCAACACAGTCTGTTCGCCACTGGGCCACAGCTTCCAGACAAGCAGGGGCCTGACACAGGGCAGGCCCTCCACAAGCACCTGGGGACTGAGTGGACAAGAGAAAGGCATGGACTGGCTCCTCTTCCAGAGACCAAGGGGCAATGAGGCATCACCAGAGCCACCTGCCTGGGGACCAGACCCTGTGCCTGCTCTATTTGGCCAGGCCTGAACTGTGGCACTGACGACCCAGGAGAGAAAATGCTCAGCCAGGGGTCATGTGCAAACACCCGTGATCTCTAGCCCAAGTGGAAGGCCTATCTCCAGAGGGAGCAGCCTGTAGGGGCTGCAGACTGTGGGGGTCCCTCCTGTCCCACTCAAAGGCCCCAAGGAAGTACTCTCACCTGGCGTCTCATGCACCCGGTGAGGGGGCAGAGCCTGCCTCTGACACGGAACCAGGACCACCTCGATGGCCCACTGCCCACGGAACCACCAGCCCTGCCCCTGCCTCCATCATTCTCCCTGCTTGAAACGGACATGTGCCTTTGTAGCAGGACCAGTTCAAAACTGCATTCCACTCGCACGGCCCCTTCAGAGCCCCTACGGGAGCTGCCTGAGTGGCGCTTGGCCCAGGGCCCTCCTCTGCTGTCCGACAGGCCACTCACTGGCGGCAGGGCAGCCAGAGGCACAGCTGGGTGGAGCCAGGCTCTGCCCCAGGGCAGGCGGGCGCCCCCACAGCACAAGGCACCCCGTGTGTGACCCCGGGCTGCACATAGCAGTCTCCTGGGGAGGGGGCAGTCTGGAGGAAGGCTGCAGCCCCCGCAGGTGCAGCAGCAGGCCTATCCCACCCCCAGCACCTCCCACGGCCACTGCCCTCTGAGCAGACACCCTGGGCTACATCCCCGCCCTGGGAAGCCCTCTCCACGTGGCCCTCACCGACCCCACGGCCCCTGCCCAGAGAAGCCTTCTCTGGGCCCATGACCTCCATCAGCCTGGACGAGTCTCAGTGCTTCCTGGCACTCGCCCTACGGCAGCTTCCGCTTCACTCTCTGCTGACTTCTGACCAGAGAACTTGCCCGGTACAGGACGGCTGCCCGTGGGTACCCTCGGGGGGGGGTTCCCGCTGCCCAGCCAGGGGCACCCTGCGAGCCCCACCTGGGCTGAGCTGGGAGCGCCTCTGCACACCCCCAGGCTGGCCCCCCAGAATCAGGGTGGGGCTTGGGGGGCGCTGCTCCCCCAGGGGTGCCCCCTGAGCTCCTCCAAGTGCCACAGACCCTTCAGGGCAGGGTGGGGGGCTGTGGGGACCCTAGTCCCACTGCCCTCAGAGGACACCCCTGCTCTGACTCAAGGCTGTGTCCCCCCCAAACTCCCATGTTGAGGCCCTAGCCCCGGTGTGCCACTGTTTGGAGACGGGGTGTTTGGGGGGTGATGAGGGTGAAATGGGGCTTCCCTGGCAGCTCAGACAGTAAAGCCTGCGATGCGGGAGACCTGGGTCGATCCCTGGGGTTGGGAAGATCCCCTGGAAGAGGGCATGGCAACCCACTCCAGTGTTCTTGCCTGGAGCATCTCGAGGACAGAGGAGCCTGGTGGGCTACAGCCACAGGGTCGCAGTCAGCCATGACTGAGGCAACCTGGCACACAGGCGTGCATGAGAGTGAGGCGAGGTCACCAGAGCAGGCCCATGACAGGATTAGTGTCCTCGTGAGACCTGAGCTTCTGCCTCCCTCTCAGGTGAGGACACAGCAGGCAGGTGGCCGTGTGCCACAGGAGGAGGGGTGGCCCTGGCCGGCTCCCTGACCTCAGATGTCCAGCTCCAGACCAAGCAGTCAACATCTGTGTGAGCCGCCCCGCGTGCAGCGTCTGCTCACAGCAGCCCGGGCTGCCCAGCACCCTGGTAAGGCAGGTGGGGGGAAGCTGGGTGGGGCGAGGGGGCTGCCTGCCCCCCAGAAGGGTGGCTGAGGGGGTGGCGTGGAGTCGCGGTCCCCGCAGGGATGCTGCCCATCCTCACAACAACGAGTGTCACTTTGGAGAAGTGCTTTAGAGCCTTCAAAGTCATTGCCCAAACCTCGTCAACCATCTGAGATTACTTAAGATTTACTGCACAGACACAAAAATAAAATAAGAGGGCAGCACAGCGGGCGGCAGGCCCAGTGACAGCACCATTTGTAGTCAGGACAGCGCGGTCTGCAGACGCGGCTGCTTAAGCACAGCGGCTTCTGTTTATTCCGCACTTTCCCATCAGATGAATTCGGAGAGAAAACAAGTGACAGGCTGTTTAGGGACATAAGTCACATCTCAGCTTCAGTTCAGATTCATGAACTTGCTGGAAGCCAGCGAGGGCATGGCAAATCCACAAATCTTAGAATAAAAAAATTAAGCCCTCTCTCAGTGTGAGCCTCAGCACTGGGGCGCACTCTGTGAGCCCCTCTGGAGCAAGTACCACCCTGGGCCTGCAGGGCCAGTTGCCGTGACCCCCACAGCCAGGCGGCCCCCAAGTGGGGCGTCTGCCAGCCTGGATGGCAGCATGGAACACCACTGAGGGTAACTCGGGCCAGCGTCGCTCCCAGGAGGGGCAGACGCCACTGTGTCCCGCCTGTCCGGTCCTCTGCACACTCTCCTGGCCAGGGCAGCCAGGGGCTTTTGATGGGACGAGGACACATGTCTAGGGAGCCTGGTGGGCTGTGTCCGGGTCAAGAGGGCGTGTGTCCAGGAGCTGCTGTTCAGGGGCTTCCCACCTTCCATCTGCCCCAGTGGGATGAGGGCTGACCAGAAGATGGACCTGATGGGCTAACGGCCCTACTTCCAGCGGACTTTCCTCTCGGGTGTTTCTGGAGTCAGAGCCTCACCACAGCAGCACCAGAACCTCCTCCACCTCCAGAGCAGACAACGGGGGTGGGCGGGGACCCCAGCCTCCTGCTCCGAATGTCGGCTACCAGGTGGGCCTCAGCCCCCACAACATGAGGCCAAAACTGACTGGGGGCTCAGAGTAGGTAGGTTTCCATCTAAATCAGGGGGCAAAACGCAAAGCCACCTGGTGAGGCAGACGTGCGCCCTGGCACATGGGACAGCGCTAACAGCGGTGGCCACGCCGGCATGTGGGTCAGGCCACAGTGAGGCTCACAGGCCTCCCGGGGGCAGAAGCCAAGAATGCTGCCATCTCTGTCACTTCCCGGACACCAGGAGCCAGGCCTGGGGACACCCATCCCGCTGGCTCCCGCGGGGCAGGGGTCAGGCAGAGGGGCTGCTGCCTCCCGAGGATGAGCAGGTGGGGTGAGAGCAGACTGCAGCATTCGGAGGCCACATGCCCTCCTGAGATCTCAGGACGACAGGGCCTGCCAGTCAGCCCGCCGCTGGTGTCCTCTCTCCCTGGGGCACCAATCAGGAGCCCGAGAATAGCCCTTGGTCCCTGGGCTTAGCCTGGCACCTGGTGGACAGCCCTGCATTGTGCTCACTCAGCAGCCAGGAGGCCATCCTAGCCTCAGCCCAGTCACCATCCCAACTCCTTCTGCCAGGGAGAGCTGGGGAAGCTGCTGCTGCAGGACAGAGGTCAGAGTCAAGGCCAGTGGGCCCTGGGGCCTCTCCACCACCTGCCGGCCACACACAGGCAGCCCCAACTCTGAGGGACTGAAGGAGCAGCGCGGACAGGCATCAAGGTGGCCGCCGGCTCCGGGGACAGGCCCATCCCGCTGCCTTGACAAGCTGAGCTGGGTATGAGCAGCTGACGGTGGGCCAGGCAGTGGCGGGCGGCAACTCTACCGAGGAGGAGGCCCCCCCAGGGCACACGTGACCTTGGGCACAGGAACCCATCCACTGGCAGCCACACTTCCCGGGCCTCCCGGCCACTCAGCTCCCCACCCTCAGACCACGTTTGGGGGCCTCCCAGGCGCCTGGCGAGGGTCAGAAAGGCCTGCAGGGAGGCAGCCCCCGAGCAGGCCCCACACCCGCCCTCAGCTAACCCGTGTCTTGGCCACACCTCCGCACCGGGCTGCTGAGAGCTGGAGCAGCTACAGCCACCAAGCACGGCCAGGGCTGCGGGGCTGGCACCCCAGGGACCTGGCAGGGCTCCTGGGCGGCAACCCAGCCTCCCCACCAGGCCCGGACCGCCTTCATGGGGACGCGGAGCTTGAGGCAGGCAGCGGCCGAGAGGGGCTGGTGGCCAGGCTGGTTGGGCCTGTCCCAGCAGCCCGTGCTGTGCACCCGACCCAAGTATGGACCCCACCCCTGCCCACGCAGCAGCCCCGCTGGTCTCCAGAGCTGAAGGGGAGGCACAGCCCAGGCCCTGCTGCTGACTGGGCCATCCTCCACCTGAGGGGCTGGACACTTGGCTGAAACTGAGGCGGCGGCTGCCTCAGGGGCGCACCCGGCCACCTCCCCCCTCAGGAACCCTGCCCCTTAAGCCTGGGGCTCATTTCTGATCAGTGACCCCATCACAGCCTGGCACACTCAGCACTCAATACTGGCCCAGCTGGATTCACACCTGGGCTCCTGTGGCCCCAGGAGCCAGGAGAGGCCCGTTGGCGCCTCCTGACAAGTCATGCAGCCCCAGCAGAGGCAGGGCCAGGCCTGGGCTGCCGAGGTGGCCGGACGCCGACTGCAGGAAGGGGAGGCGGGAGCAAGAATCAATAAATCTGAACCTCATTCACAATGATCTGGGGCTCTTATTAAGTAAATTAATTTAAGTTAATTTAGCTCGATCATGACTCCCGATCACAGTGATTTACTGAGGGGGAAATTGCATTAGGAAAGGCCATGCTCACCAGATAGGAGAACGGAAGAAAATTAGACCCACTTAGCACTCTGAATTAATATGGAAATAGCAGGTGTAAATTTAACCTTATCGAGAGAGTGAAAATTATCTTCATAAATTTGTAGAAATAGCCCCCAAGATGCTTATAAATCTATTTAAAACAAAAATATTACAAAAAGTGCAGTAAAATTAATTTAAAATATACTTCCAGCTATCGCCTCCAGAAAAGCTGGCAGCAGGGCCAAGTTTCGTGTGGCCTAGCGGGAGGGAGGAGGGTGGTGGGCACTGCTGACCGCCTGGGCAGGCTGACCTCCTGGCACACCTACTGCGGGCCAGCAGGTCCCCAGTTCCTCTCCATTGGCCGCCCAGCCTGCACACGCCCTCAGCCAGAGGCCGCCCGGAGCCAGGCCACAGCCCTCGAGAGCAGCAGGCCCCTGGGACCGGCAGGTGGAGCGGGCTGCAGCCTCGCCTCCCACCCCTGATGATCGCCGTAGGACAGAGAGCTGGCCCAGCCTCTCTCACCAGAAGCTTCTCCCTGAGGGACACCCAGTGTGGTGTGGCCTCAACGGTCCAGGCTGTGGCTGCTCCCAGACCAGCTCCAGAGGCTTGCTGATAACAGGACAGGGAACGTGAGAATGCACGAGTGCGTGGCACACACGGGTTGGCCACACGACTTGTGCAGAAATTGCTGGGTGAAAAAATTAGCGCATTCCCCTGCCAACAACTACAGACCAAGCACTTGAGGAGGTACGCTCAGGCCCTGAGGCCCTCCGGCCCGCCCCACCCCTGGAGCCTACTAGGCGCAGGCCTCTTACCTGGACAGGGAGAGCCGCCGCGCCCGCCAGGACGGGGGTACCGCGGGGCCGGGGGCGGTGCTGAGAGGCGAGGTCGGGGTCTTCTTGACGATGCGGTAGCGCGTTTTGATCACTTTGCTGGTGGGAGGGGGCCGTTGGCCATGCTGGCTGGAGGCTGCAGGGAGACCCAGACACAGTGGTCAGGGGACACGGGGGAACTGCTCACTGCTCGATCCGCCCTGCCCACACCCACCCCGCTCCGGGGAGCCCAGCAGCTCCTGCAGCCAGAGCCGGCAGCAGGGCAGGCCCAGCTCCCGTGGGCAGTGAGGAGGGGCTGCGGGTGGGCCGCGGAGGCTGGGGTGCAAGGAGCTCATCTCTCTGGCCACCCTCACCCGCCCCCTGCATCCACGAAGATTTATGTCCTTAATCACTTCCGTTTCCATAACGTTTTGCAGAATGATATACACCACAGCTTTCCTCCTTACTGAGGGTTTCATGCAATTAACAGGGATCTGTTTTGCCCCAGTTCCCTCAACTTGATAGCCAGCAATTTCTCCATGGCTTCAAGGAACACATCTAATTCCCGCCTTTCGTAATGCACGGCGCTAACTGCCCAGATAATTAAAGCTAACACAGCACTGCCGCCCCTCGTGGCTCAGCCAGCACCCAGGCCCTCAGGCCAGGCGGCTCGGGTGCAGGCTCCCAAGCGCGCCTCTCCTGGGGCCCACTTCCATATGCCTGCACGCAGCCCAGGGCTCTGCTTGGAAGGGGGCCACAACCACAACTCCCGCAGCGGGCGGCTTCTGGGCAGCACAGCTGGAGGGGATGGACACACGGGGGCGCCAGGAAAATGCACTGGTCTCACCACCAGAACTCCAGCACAAGGAAGGGCAAGGATCAGCTAACCCTCAGCTGAAGGCCGCCCGGGCCTGACATGGCCCAGGAGCGGGCGCAGCCCCAAAGGGCCTCACGTGCCTCGCTGCTTTACGCCAGTCCCGACGGTGCCCAGCCACCCCACTGTCCAGCGGCACAAACCAGTGCATCCTGACCTGAACCTGCTCCCCTGGGCCAAGGACACATCTTCCCAGCACCTGCAAACCCCACAGAAAGCAGTTACTGCTCTGTGAATGGTGACAGTAACACTAACTAAAAACCACCTCCCAGAGCTGGGAACACAACAGCCCACCAAGCCACAGCCAAGCCCTCCCCTGTCAGCATTCAGCACCTCAGCCTGGACCTCCTCTCCAGGCCCACCCGGCCCAGCGGGCGGTGGGGTGGGGGCCTGCCCGGGGGCAGCCAGGACCAGCCCACCCGGCAAAGTGACCGTACCTGCATGGCCACTGGAACGGGCACTGTGCCTCCCTGTCCAGATGCTGGAAGGGCTCCACCTTCCCACGTGAGATGGCCAGGATGCAGCACGGACTCCAGGCCCTCCTAGCAGCCTCCACAACAGAGGAAAGTGCAGGCTCCACGCACCCAGCCAGTCAGGTTAGGTGTGGGCTGCAAAGGCCCAGGGAATGCTGAGAGCGGGAGATGCTTCTGCTCCCCGGAACTGATGGCAGGGACCCACAACCACTGCCCACCAAGGTGTCCACAGAAGTCGAGGCAAGGCCGGGCTGGCACCCCGCCCCACCTGTCTCCATCTGTCTCCTCGCAAGGGCGGAAGCTCAGGAGGAGTCACGGAGAATGAGGGGAGCTCAGCAAAAGTACAGGCTCACCTGGGGGCCCAGTCCTGGTGAGTGACCGAGTGGGCGGGTCTGCAGCCTCGGGCAGCCCCACACCACACACAGCCCAACATACCCTGGGTATCAATAAATAAATGTTTGTTGAATTGAATTTTCAAGGTCTTACAAACAAGGAGAGACCGACGAAAATCAATAATAGCTCGTTCCAACTATGAGCTCAGGAACATGAGAATTCCTCTAAGTTATCACCAAGCCCCACACTGACCTCATGGCCTCCAAACCCACCCCAGCTCCCTGCTCACAGAGCCTCTGCACCTGGACAGACCCCTGCCTGTCCCCTCCAGCAGGGCCGCCCACCCCCCTGCCCCATTCTGACTCGCACAGCGGCCACCACCCACCAGCCGGGGCTGTGACATGCACCGCAGAGCCCAGGGGTGCCCTGCCCTGTGGCCCGGGGCACGGCTGTGCGGGGTGGGAAGAGGCGCTGGGCAATGAGCAGGCCCCGGCCCTAGCCTGGATGCTTCCATCCCACGCTCCGCCCCCGCGCCCAGATGCACACCCCCTTCTCCCATCCCCTGCCTGCTCCACCAGGCACCACCTCCTTCAGGAAGCCCCGGGTCCCCATCGCCCAAGGGACTGAGACACAGGCTCTGGCCCTGGCCCTATCTCCCGCCTGCAAAGAGCACTGATATTCACATCTCTTTGCAATGCAGCCCTACTGCAACAGCAACTTTATCATCAACTTACTGCATTTTCCTTATTGGTGCCCCATTACCACTTCCAAAAATACACAAACTAATAAAGTAGACCCTCCCTCTTAAGAGGCTCATTGTCACTCTCCAGACCTCTCCCATGTCACATCTCCGCCCTCCAGATCCAAGAGGCAGGGGGAGAGCACAGAGCCCATGCCCCCACCCCCACAGCGTGCTACAGCCCCCGGCCTGGCCCTGCAGACCCTCCCGCTCTCTCGTGGGCAGCATGGGCTCAGGGATGGACGCACCTGACAACGGCCCCAGAGAGGACCGTCCAGGGCGCCCCGTCCAGGGCACGAGCTCAGCAAGGTGGACAGACGGGTGGCGTGCCACCCTCGTCCCAGGGGTGGTAGGACTGGGGGCTCCTAAGACCGCACATGGCACACAGGGGCCAGAAAGCTGGGGTGGGAGGCCAGGCAGCCCCGAAGCCTGTGCGCAGGCAGAGCGGCGGGTGTGGTCTCCAGGAGGCAGCACGCTCCTCGCGCGGGCAGGGCCACCTGAGCCCAGCCCAGCACAGCCCCGCCAGGCAGCAGGCTCTCCCCTTCCTCCTGGCTGGCTGAGGTCTGTGTAGATAATCATGTTATTTAGATAGGATGTTGGTTTAATTCCCTTCATTACAGACTCCCAGGGCTGTAATTTTTTTCTCCGCATGATGTATTCCCCGTGGCACATTTCACTCAAATCAAACCCTTCGCGCCTTTATTGCCAACGACGCCCGGGCGCCGCGTTATCAGGCCCACACACACAGCCCTCTCCGCCCCGCTGTGCAGAGGTCACTTCTAATGACTAATCGATCTCATTAGCTTCCCTAATTAAAAACTTTACTACCGCAGTGGAAGACAAACTACAAAAAAACTGCTGGCATCATATCTGAATGGGTATGAGCCCATCCATCAGCTGGGCCCTGGCCCCGCAAGCCGAGCTCGAGGCTGGGGTGGGGGGGGTGCTGCTGCGGGGCCCGGCCGTCTGAGAACAGGGGAGAGCCAGCCCTTGGGGTGGCCGTCCAGCGGCACCGTCCGCAGCAGCTCGGCCTCCAGCTGACCCTGGCCCCCACCCCCCTCAATGAGCACCACAGACAGCAGAGCCACCGGACGGAGGGCAGGCCCTGGCTCTGTCACTGCAGACTGGGGCTGAGAGGGAGTTCAGGTTTCCATGGAACTTCAAAGGGCGATAACTAGGAGGAAACGAGCTGATTTCATGACTGTTTAACAAGTGAAGAGGAGCTGGAACCGGAGCTCCTCTGAGCAGACACTGCCTGGGGCTGCTGATGGGAGCACGAGGCGGAGGGAGGAGCCCCCAACAGCCCGCTGGCCAGTCAGCTCTGGACATCCAGACGAGGCAGGGTGGGCGCCGTCAGGAAAGGTGGGGCGGGGGCGGCAAGGCGGATCTGGGACTTTGAGGAGTGTGGACCAGAGGCCTGTCGCCAGACTCACCCTGACTGGGCCCCAGGCCCCGCGGCCCATCATGCACCAGCTTCCAGGTCCTCACGGGCACTGGGGCCTCTGGAATGGGCAGACTGAGGAATAGGCCGTGGAGGAGGCCCGAGAGAGCAGACAGTCATGGCTGGGTTTCCCATGCAGTCCAAGGGTGCCACCCTCGCACCTGAGGGCCAGCAGAGCAAGGAGACAGCTCAGCGCCACCGGGGAAGGCCAAGCCGGAGAGCACGGCCGCCTCCAGCCCTCCTGCCCATCAGGGTGCAGGACAGGACAGCTGGGCCACAGCCACCACCTGGCATCCAGGCGGGAGATTCACCAGAACCAGACGCACAAGGCACCTGGGCTAGGCACAGCCTGAAGACCGAGAACCCCAACTGCCTGTCAGCACCCCAGAAACCAAGCTCTGCTCCTGAAGGGGGCCCCAGGCCCCGCCAGCGAACGGAGTGGACAGGGTCAGTCGAGCTCCCGGCCTCCCAGGGTCTTGCAGCACAGCCGGCGGGCTGTCGGGTGAGCCTCCTGCCAGCCTGGGTGTCCTGTGCCCAGTCCTGTGTGACTCAAAGCCCCCGTCACCGAACCTGCTCTTCCTCAGTAGCTGCCCTGATACTTCCTCACACCCCCAACTCCGGGGTAAGACAGACAAGAGGTCATGTCATGGCTCAGGCTTTCAGGAGCCCCGGGAGCTGCCCTGCACTCCCAGTAATCTGGGTCCCACTGGCCTGTCACCTCACCAGCAGCCCGAACTGCACCCCGCTCCCCAAGGCTGCTCAATGCCCCCACATCAGGGGAGGCCTTCACCTGACTGGGGCCGTGGGCGTCAACAACCGAAGCAGCTTCCGAGCACCCAAACCCGCTCCTCCTGGGTTCCAAGGTCTGAAAGAGCTTTCAAGCCCACAGTTCCCAAGAGGGCTGCCCCATGATGCCTCTTCCTAGGGCGCTCCCCAGACCAACCCCAGCCTCCACGAGAACAGGCCCCTCCAGCTAACTGCCTGTTTAAGAATCACAACGCAGGGAGCTCAGGGAGCGTGCCCATAATGACACCACTGGCCAGGGGGGTCTAGACAGAGGGGACAGCATGGCCACGGCCCCTGGGACAGTGGGAAGCAGGGAAGGCCGCAGGCAGGTAGAGAGTCTGGGCCCGCCCTGTGCTGCCTCGAGGCTGGTGGAAGGCTCACACCTGGCCAGCAGAAAAGAGCCCGCCAGATCGCCAATGACAGGCCTGTCATCTCTGGACACCACCTCTTCTGAACATTAGCCTGTCTGAGCTGTTCCCTTGGTGACGCCTATGGTCCTGGAGACGGTGAGACCACAACAGCATCAGGAGGACTGAGGAGGGACACGGAAATTCCAAGGGCCACCAGGGGAAGCTCCACCACCTGCAGGAAGCAGGGGGACAGCTGCGAGGCCAGAGGTGCTCCCAGAGGGGTGCTCCCAGCAGACACCAGGGACAGGGCAGCTCCCACACTGGCCCCACACACCCTGCGGAAGGGCCGGGACCTAAAGCAGAGCCGGCGAGATGCTGCCTGCAAAGAGGCAGATGAAAGCAAGCGTCATGGCAGGAGGCTGGGCCCCTCACCCCGCCCAGACCTCAGTTCTCAGGGGAAGACCCAGGGAGGGCTGGCTCTGGCCAGCTCAGGGGGTGCCTCCTTGTCAAGAGAAGTGGGGACCCTCTGCCCTCCACCCCTTCCGCAGAGGATCCACAGTGCCTACCGTGCAGCAGAGCCGCCAGGCACATCAGCCCTAGGGACGAGAGAAGGAAAATGACCTGCCCACCTTGCCCCACAGGAAGGGACCCAGGCTGGGCCAGGCGGGCACCAGGCCCAGGGGCATCTGTGTAGGAGTCTCTCAGGAAGGACGAAAAAGGGGCTCAACTCTTTGACATCAGCCTAGAAGACAGACAGCTCCAACCCATAAAGACAGCCAGAGACACACTGCGACCTGCCCTGCGCCCACACCTCCCCCGGCACCCCAGATCTCCACCTCGCCCTGCAGGCTCCCTGCGCCCCCAGACCTGTGTCTCACTCCTCACCAGGAGAGCGCTCACATGGTGCCACCCTGGGCCCACTGCAGTCAGTGCTCTGGCCGGTCCCGGCCCAGGACCTGCAGGTGCAGGGTGCGTGCAGTGACCAGGCCTGGCCCTCCCGCTCCCACCACAGGAGGACAGGCAAAGCCTCAGGACAAAACCGCGCCTTCTCCTGGAGGACTAACTGCCTGTTTAAGAATCACAACGCAGGGAGCTCAGGGAGCGTGCCCATAATGACACCACTGGCCAGGGGGGTCTAGACAGAGGGGACAGCATGGCCACGGCCCCTGGGACAGTGGGAAGCAGGGAAGGCCGCAGGCAGGTAGAGAGTCTGGGCCCGCCCTGTGCTGCCTCGAGGCTGGTGGAAGGCTCACACCTGGCCAGCAGAAAAGAGCCCGCCAGATCGCCAATGACAGGCCTGTCATCTCTGGACACCACCTCTTCTGAACATTAGCCTGTCTGAGCTGTTCCCTTGGTGACGCCTATGGTCCTGGAGACGGTGAGACCACAACAGCATCAGGAGGACTGAGGAGGGACACGGAAATCCCAAGGGCCACCAAGGGAAGCTCCACCACCTGCAGGAAGCAGGGGGACAGCTGCGAGGCCAGAGGTGCTCCCAGAGGGGTGCTCCCAGCAGACACCAGGGACAGGGCAGCTCCCACACTGGCCCCACACACCCTGCGGAAGGGCCGGGACCTAAAGCAGAGCCGGCGAGATGCTGCCTGCAAAGAGGCAGATGAAAGCAAGCGTCATGGCAGGAGGCTGGGCCCCTCACCCCGCCCAGACCTCAGTTCTCAGGGGAAGACCCAGGGAGGGCTGGCTCTGGCCAGCTCAGGGGGTGCCTCCTTGTCAAGAGAAGTGGGGACCCTCTGCCCTCCACCCCTTCCGCAGAGGATCCACAGTGCCTACCGTGCAGCAGAGCCGCCAGGCACATCAGCCCTAGGGACGAGAGAAGGAAAATGACCTGCCCACCTTGCCCCACAGGAAGGGACCCAGGCTGGGCCAGGCGGGCACCAGGCCCAGGGGCATCTGTGTAGGAGTCTCTCAGGAAGGACGAAAAAGGGGCTCAACTCTTTGACATCAGCCTAGAAGACAGACAGCTCCAACCCATAAAGACAGCCAGAGACACACTGCGACCTGCCCTGCGCCCACACCTCCCCCGGCACCCCAGATCTCCACCTCGCCCTGCAGGCTCCCTGCGCCCCCAGACCTGTGTCTCACTCCTCACCAGGAGAGCGCTCACATGGTGCCACCCTGGGCCCACTGCAGTCAGTGCTCTGGCCGGTCCCGGCCCAGGACCTGCAGGTGCAGGGTGCGTGCAGTGACCAGGCCTGGCCCTCCCGCTCCCACCACAGGAGGACAGGCAAAGCCTCAGGACAAAACCGCGCCTTCTCCTGGAGGAGACAGACGCCCCGCCCCTGCGCTCACTCAGTGGGAGCTCCCAGGGACCGCGGCCCCCCTGCGCTCTAACAAGCTTCAAACGGGGGATGACAGGGATCGCAAAGTATGAATTTTTATGAGTCTAATAAATCACTCCACTTTTCCTGTGCCTGATGGCTGCCAGCACTTCAAACGGTGGACAAGCCCTGCCGCAGTCAGTGGCTCAGCCGCGTCCCCGCAGGCAGCCACACCAGGTAGGGGGTGGAGGGGAGGGGACGGGGCCTCCGAGGCCCCTCCCGGTTCCCATGGCACCCAGCTCTGCCCCCAGGGCCAGCCCTCCTACAGGCCCCCAGGAATGGCTCAGGAGCCTGCGGAGAGGCTCTGCCAGACTCCGACACGCAGAGGACCCACCCCTGCCTTCCAGGCCAGAGTCCGCACAAGGGGCCCTGGGGAGAGGGGTGGACGCGTGGACACACGCTCGCTCACACACGTGCTCACTCACACACACGTGCTCACTCACACACACCGGCACAGGAGGCCCTGGGGAGGGGGTGGACACGTGGACACGTGCTTACTCACACACGCACTCACTCACACGCAGGCCGCAGGCACACGTCAGCAAGGGGGAGGGACGCCTGTCCCTGAGAGGGAAGAGGCGGGCCTGGGTCTTGCCCTGAGAGGCTTCCTGTCTCCTGCTCCAGGGACCAGCCTCGGTGAACAACTACCATCACCAAGTCACAGCGGCAGCCCGACCGGGCCGCACATCACCTGCCCAGAGGAGCATGGGCAGCGGGGAGGTGACAGACAGCCCTGTCGCCGCCTGGCCCCACACGCCACCATCCCACACTACCTGGTGTTTAATGACGACACTGTCAGCCAGAGACGCACAGCGCCGGGACTGTCAGGGCCCTATTAGAGGGAAGATTGAGACCCTACTCTTCTCAAACTCACTCAAGCAACACAAGCCGCCGGTTCCTGTAATTATCGTGCACGAGCCATCGATCGCACGATGACACCACCCCGTCTGTGTGAAATGGGGGTAGTTTGCTCCCTGGCAGTCGCTGTACATTATGTGGGGTGGGTCTTCCTACCCCTTTAGGCATCACTTTAAAGAATGGAGGAGGGGAAGGGAACACCTCCTAGCCCCCGCCCCACCTGCAGGCCCTGGGCACAGGGGGCAGGGAGCCCGAGCACATCCCAGGGAGGCGTGCCCCAGAAGGCGGAGGAGGCAGCACGGCATGTGGCTGGGGATTGGGGCGGCGGCAAACTCGGGGAGCAGGGCCCACAGGTGCAAGCGACGGCCACACCCCAAGGCCAGGCACCTCAAGCAAAGGCAGGGAAGGCAGGATCCGGGCCAGGCAGACAGCCCACCCTCCCCCCACTCCCCCAGAGACAGGGCCAGGCCCGAGCGGGCAGACAGCAGTGTCCAGACACGGCTGGGCTCCCCCATACAGGAGACCAAGCGGCCCCTGCCCGGGCTGAGCCAGGCTGTGCTGGGCTGACGCGCCTGCCTGCAGAGGTCCAAGGCCTGACTGCCCAGGGGATCAGGGGCCAGCCAACACCTAGCCCCACACTGGGTCTGTGGGCACAGGGTCTCCATCCTCACAGGACGGCGGGTCCTTTCTCACGCCTGTGTCCGTCCATCTGGGAGCCTGGCCCAGGCAAGCCAGGAGGACAGGGAAATGGCCTGGGGGGGGAACCCGCCCCCCACACCAGGCTGAGACTCTAGAAGGCCAGAGCCCTAGGGAGCAACAGAGGCTCCCAGGTCCATCAAGGGAGTGGAGGGGCCTTGTCCACACCCCACTGACAGCACCAGGGGCCCCAACAAGCCAGGTCAGCTGAGGGGACAAAGCCGATCCTGGGAGGTGAAGGCCCATCCCACCTTGGCAGTTTCTGCTGAGGTTTCTGGTGGCAGGAAAGTGCCCACCAGTCCCAGGTGGACAGAGGCCCACATTCCAAGTGTGAGCGATAGGGGACACGGTGCAGAACACGCCTGCCCTCCCCACGAGGCTGGCCCAGACACTAAGCGCAGCACCACGAGACAGGCCCCAACCAACAAGCCTGCCTCCACCCTCTCACCCTCAGGGACCCCACTGTCACCCACGGGGGGGAGCTACCCAGCAGACATGGGGTGTGCCCCTAGACGTGTGACAGACACCGGGCCTCAGTCGTCCCCGGGAATCTCAGTCCCACTACATGGCCCAGAGCCGGTGTCCCACACGAGGACAGCACTCCTCCTGGCCACAGCCTGGCCCCTCAGGCGCCCAGCCCAGCTTCCTTAGAATCGGGGCCAGAGACAGACGCTTCTGAGAGAGCCTGGAAATAACCTCGCTATAAAAAGCAGTGACCATGGAGAGAAAACCACATGTGCCCTCACAAGTGCCAGGCTACCCGGATTCTCCTGGCCACTCACCTGTTCTATCCGGTGGCCAGAGGGGCAGAGCTGCAGCCCAGGGGCAGCGAGCAGGCCTGAGGGTACCTGGGTGCAGGGCAGATCTGGCCTCACTCAGCCCTGGAGCCAGCCTGCCCGGCCAGAGACGGGCTGGAGACGAGGCGCTGCAGCAAAGGCGGGAAGGCAGCAGAGACACTGGGGCTCACGGGCCAGAGGAGGCCCGCTGCCATGTGCTGCCCTGCCAACTGTGGAGGCGGCGGGAGGGCAGCACGGGCTGGCCAAGAAGTGGACCAGGGGCCCCCCACCCTCAGCTCTGAGCCCTCAGGGAGAAGCCTGGGCCTGGGCCCCTTCAGGGTCCTCCGGCCCAGCGGCCCTGCTCAGGGACAGCTCCCAGGCTCCACCCGCAAAAAGCACGCTGCTGGGGCCAGAGTAAGGCTGGGGGCGGCTGTAGCCCCACACACCTCTGAAGACAGGGCCTTGGGCCTCTGTGGCTGGCAAGCCAGGAGGAGGGGTGGGAGGGGGCCAGGCAAGCAGAGGCCCAGAGCAGAGGCCTCGCAATCACCGGTGGTAGGTGCCCCAGGCCCGTCTGCCTGAGGCTGGTGGGCTCGCCAGAAGAGGGCGCCGCCTGACGTGAGGCTCAGCCCTGCCGTCTGGAGCCAGAGGCAAAAGTGCCTGGAGGGAGGGAAGGCCACCCCTCACTGTTGACACCCAGGTCACAGCGCCCTGCAGGGACACTTGGGGTGCCTGAGCTCAGGAGGGCAGGTCCTGAGGGCGAGCCCGCCCCCATTCCAACATTCCAGACTCCACACGGGTGCGGACGAGCAGAGATGGGAACACGTGGTGCTGGTGACTCGCTGCAGAGCATGGCTTCAGCAAGGCTCACCCTGGACGCGCTGGGAGCCATGAGCCTGGCCTGCTCCTCCCTACCCTCCCGCCGCCCCCCCCCAGGCTCCATGGTGGCGCCGGGGCTGGGAGTGTGGGTCTACTTGCAGGGCCAGGGCCTGCCTTCCTTCTCCTGCACACAGTGAGGTACACCGTCTCTCCCCAGAAACCCCAGGCCCTACTGCCCACCCCACATACCTCCGCCGCCCGCAACAACTCAGGACCAGGCGGCTGAGCCACTGCTGGTGTGTGGGGAGCGAGCGGCTCTGAAGGCACCCAACCCTGCACTGCGGGACAGACGGACAGACAGACAGACAAGACAGACGGGCTCAGCAGCGACGCCCCAGCACGTGCTGCCTCACAGGACGCCCCCTGCTGGGTGGCGAGGCCATTTGCTGCCAGCCCCTGGGGCCCACCCGTGCCCAGCACTTGGAGCAGCAGCCACTGTCACACCCAGCACCACGGAGAACAGGCTCCGCACAGGCCGCCGCCGATGCGCAAAGGCAGTCAGGCGGACAGGGGCCAGAGCCTGGGGGTCTGCACGGCCTGGGGCACACCATGAGGAGAAAACAGCTCCAAACTGGCTCAGAAAGCGCCATGCTCCGGAGGAGAACAGCAAGCAGCCCGCAAGTGTGGGGGGCTGGGCCCTGCCCCAGGCCCATGGCACCCAGAGGCCCTGTCTGGACCCCCAGAGGCCCTGCCGGACGTGCGCCTCCCCAGGGGGGAGCGGTCGGGGCCAGGCCGATGGCCCAGGCACTGGGCCCCCAGACTCTCAGACTCTCCTCAGCCAGGCGGGCAGGAGCACCATACCCCCAGGCCCCCACCACCAAAAACCAACGCAAAGGGAGGCAGCGCGCACACCACGAACCAGAGCCCAGCCCAGCCCCACCCTGCGGACGCCCGGGAGCACGCTGGCTCCCTCAGTGCACCTGGGGGCCCTGGACAGCTGCAGCAGGTGCGGTCAGGCCCCCAGAGACACTGGCCCAGAACCCCCGGGGCCTGTCCGAGCACATACCCGAGGGTCAGCTGCCGGGGAGCACAGCAGGTGGGGAGGACAGCAGCTCGCTCCCACGCATGCAACCCCACAGGAGGGACCTGCCACTGCCCTGACCTGGACCCTGTCCTGAAGCTGCCCAGACAGCCAGCGGCAGAACTGCAGACTCCTGAGGACTGCCGGGCGTGAGATGCCAGGGGGCCAGGCCTGGGAGAAAACATGGGGGTAGAGCAACAAGCACCTGCACGTCTCATGGTCAGAAGCTGATGGATTTGCAGTCATTGTGCACAACTATAGACTTTCTTTGCAAATCCCACCAATTCTATGCATTAGGACCAAACCTGCGAACCGGAAGGATCCCTGGGAGCACTGAGGGCCCTGGGCCACACAGGTGATGCTCAAGTGGCACCAGAGGTCCCGCTGGGCCGGGGGGCCTTCTCAGCCTGGGATCAGCCTGGCAACGGTTAGTCTGGGGAGCCCAGGCTCACCTCCCACAGACACCAGAGGAGACAAGAAAGCAGGAGGGCCACCAAGAGTAGAGGGCCCTGAGGACACCAGCGCCTGCCCAGGGTCACGTGGTCTGTGCAGACGCTTGGACAGCGGAAAAGGCGCAGTCCCCCTGCAGAGGGATACCAGGCCCCGCCTTCCCAGGACAGCTGAGGCCTCAGCCCGTGTCCCTTCCGTGGCAGAGCAACCCGTGGGACGCCAGAGCGTGGGAAGCAGAGGGTCTTCGCTCAGATCCAGGGGAGGCCCACACTTGGGGCCTGTCTTAGGCGGGCTCCATTTGTGCCAATACGGCCCCACGAGGATACAGAGCTGGGGTGGGTGACACGGGCACAGTCCTGGGGGCTCCAAGCAAGCACACCAGCGGCCACCACCCGCTGGCTCTGGGGCGGCAGCGCCTTCTGCCCAGGGCCCCTTCCGCCACCCCACGGGGAGAGAGAGGGCCTCGGGCGCATGGAGCTGGGGGCCGCGTGGCACCAGGTCCTGCTCCTCCCCACATGAGCTACAGGAGCAAGCTGCCCAGAAGCCTGAGCCCCACCGGCCCAGCCCCCAGGCGCCGTGGAGCAGAGACCCCCGCCCTCCCGGGGTGAGTGCCAGCAGAGGCCTTGCCACACTCAGGCGGCCCAGAGGAGTGTGCACTGAGGCGCTCAGCTCTCAGCTAGACCAAAACTGATGAAAACCATCAAGCCACGATTCACCTAAGCATGATAAATAAAACACGCGGGAAGCACACCGTCATACACCTACTGAAAACCAGAGATGGAGAAAGCTCCGCAGCCAGAGGGGGACAGCGGACCCCGCAGGAGAGCAGGGCCAGCCAGCAATGGCCAGGCCTCCCCCCGGAGCCCCACAGCCTCCCACGCAAAATCGCTCTCCAGAGAGGAAGACTTCAGATAACCATCCACTGACAGCAACGGCCCCCAGCACGGCTGCAACATCACAGGAAATCTCAAGAGGTGTTTCTCGGCGGAAGACAAGGAAGGAGTGAAACGAAATGGGAAAATGAATATGTAGGTGAGTCTGGGTCAAGGCTGGCCATATACAATGTTTTTCTAGGGTCTAAAACACATGGAGAATTAAAATCACGGTAGTTCCAGCATGTCTGATGGAAGAGAAGAAAAAAGCGGGAAGGTGCTCTAAGCTTCTTATGCTGTCCGGGGAGGGGTCAGACGGCAATTTCCAAAACCCGATAACAGACTCAAAAACATACAATGTAACTGAAAGAAAAATAAAAGGAGATATAATAAGCTAATGGAGGAAAAAATGGAATTTAAACACATACATCCAAAAGGAAAAAAAAAAAAAGGAAAGAAAATACAGAATAGGTACAGCAAAGAAAAAGCACATAGGAAGAGACTGGATTAAAACCTAAATACACAAAATACACTCAAACTGTGGTTTATTGTGAACAGACGAAATCTCTTTTTACAAGGACAATTTCAGGTTGCACTTTTTTAAAAGCAACTATTTGCTGGATACAAAAAAAAATTGTAACCATAATACAAAACAGCTTTTTTTGGATTGTTTACAATACTTTGTGTTGTTTACTTATAAAAGTAAACGTGTTTACATACGTCATGCACCAATATTTGCAGAGTATGTGTATGTGTGTGTGTGTGTGTGTGTGTGTGTGTGTGTGTGTGTTAGTTGCTTAGTCGTGTCTGACTCTGTGCAACCCCATGGACTGTAGCCCACCAGGCCCCTCCATCCAAGGGATTCTCCAGGCAAGAACACTGGAGTGGGTTGCCATTTCCTTCTCCAAAAGGAACTATAGAAAGAAGGTGAAGTCGCTCAGTCATGTCCAACTCTTTGAGACCCCATGGACTGTAGTCTACCAGGCTCCTCCATCCATGGAATTTTCCAGGCAAGAGTTCTGGAGTGGGTTGCCACTTCCTTCTGCATGTATGTACACAAGTGTATATGTACACATTTTGCAACATTAACTAAAAGAAAACTGGCCTACATATACCTACCTTAGAGAAAGTAGACATTAAGACAAAAAGCTGGAAATTAAAAAAAAAAATTTCATAACAGTAAAGATTCATTCCAGCAGGAAGATGTAACAATTCTAAATGCTTTGCACTCAGTAAAACAACCTTAAAATAAATACTAATGCAAAAGTGACACCTGGAGTCATGAGCACATTCACAGGCACAGTGGAAAGTCTCCACACCCTCTCGGAGACTGGCAAAAACACAAGTCTTCCCTGCCCCTCAAAATCAGGAAGTTCACCACAGGTTTGAACAACACAACGAATACAACTCTCCTTACAGCCCCAAACTCACCAAGTGGAATCATTCTTTCGAAGCACACACAAGAGCTTTACCAAAGTGGACCCTGACCACCCACTCCCACGCCCCAGTAAAGGTGGGAGTGGTCATTTTACAAAGAACCTCAAAAGCCTCAGAGGTTTAGAGATGAAGCAATCCCTTCTGAATAACCCTGGATCAAAGAAAAAATTACAACAAAAGTTAGAAAGTTTTAGAGGAACACAAAAATAGTTAACTTGCAGAAGACACCTAAGGCTACACTCAGGGGGAAGTTTACAACCTTACATCTGCATATTTCAGAAAAGAGAGGCTGAAGGCAAATGTCCAGCCGTCTGACCCCGATGTGGTGCGTCCACACTTGGCGCACGGGCCCGTCCGGGCGGCTCTGACAGCAGCCCCCGTCCAGGCTTCTGCCTCCTCTGCTGGCGCTGTCAGAGCTGGCCAGGGACACCTCCAGCCAGGCCCACCGTCAAGGCAGCACAGCTTCGCGGCCTGGCACCTGCTCCCTGCCTTCACAGCACAGCATGGAGGCAGCAGCCTGAGCCAGATTCAACCAGGCCCCACCCTTCCCGGCACCCTTCCCCGTGAAAACACACAGGGTCACAAGAGCCAGGAACAGAGGGCTCCCCGGGAGAGGCGTCTGCCGAGATCTATCTGAGACACCATCTGGGCCCAAGATCAGCTCCCCACCACAGTGCCCCCAGCTCCACGCCGAGAGGGACAGGAGAGCAGCTCCAGCCCAGAGCCTGGCTCTGAGTCTCAGAGGGAGGGTCCATTGCATCACTGCCTGCCCTGTACAGGGCCCAGCCAGGGTGTCCAGGGGAGTCTGGGGGTGTTGCGTGGAGGAGTCCGGGGGAGGCTCCTGGACTGGAAGCCACGGTGGTCTCTCCTGCTCCTCCCACTAAAGCTGGAACCTCAGGGCAGGACCACTCCAAGCTTAGTGATTATCCCTCTCCCAAGGCCAGCTCCACAAGGTCCACCCTGGGGACACCCCCACCACGGTCTGGGGGGTCTCCCTCCCCATTACGGCTAGCCCTGGCAGGAAAGAAATCCACCCAGAGGACTCAGGCTGACACGGCCCGGCCTCCCAGGCAGCTCCCAGCACCAATCCCCGAGCCACGGCCAGGCGGGGCCGCCCCAGCACACCATCCACATTCGTCAAGACACCTGGGGACCCTGCCCACAAGCCGCCAGGGCCTCAGTGGGAACACCGCCCCTCCTTCCCAGGCAGGAGCGGTCCCAGGGCTTCAGCTGGAGTCATGGCGGTGCCCTGGCTCCTGGAGCCCACAGCACCCCGGGAGGCCCACGCCTGTGAGCACCACACAGCACTGCGTGGACGTGCACTGCGTGCACACACTCCCGCGCCAGCTCTGCCCAAATAATTAATTAGCACCGCCACGACAGACATAAACCGGGAAGCCTCCGACACGCCTGATAATTTATGCAAGGCTCAGGATCGCTGCGACTGCCTTCCACAGCATTTTCCTTTTCCCTTAGGAAAGCAGGGCTCCGGATGGAACTGCTCTTGCGCCCTTTGCAGTGCTACAGCAGTAAAACTGACAACCCATCTGCACCCCAGCAGGAAAGGCTGGATCACAGATTACTCCAAGGTGGGAAAATCCAGCAGCCAGCCAGTCTAGCATCCACCAAACCTGCCCTCAGCACCTGACCACCCTGTCCCCTCAAACGGCACAGAAACGCACAGAATGCGGGGACAGAGCAAGGCCCGGTCAGCACCAGCCTGGAGGTTCAGGGTCGGGGCTTTCCGCGCCTTGGGGAGGCCCCAGGATCAGAGTACAGGCCAGCACGGGGATGCCTCAGGAGGCCCCCAGCCCTGTGTCCCCTCTGTGCCACAGCAAGCCTGCCTCCTAGCCCTCCCAAAGCACTCCCAGAGGGCACTAGTGATGAAAACGCTACTGAGGAGTGTGGAAGCCCAAGGCAGGCTTCGCTCTGCCCCTCTGACCACTGACCGCGGCCCAGAGGCCAGCGAGGCCAGGCACGGGGCTGCCCGGCGCCAAGCAGCGGGTTCTGGGCTGCCTCCGAGAGCCATGCTGCAGGGCCACTACCTGGCCCACTGCCTGCCCCTGCCCACTGGGCACACACAGAGGCGGGGGTGGGGCAGGGCCCTGTCAGGAGGGGTGCGGGCCTGGTGAGACAGGAGGGGGCAGGAAGGGTGTGGAGAGGGGCGGCGCGGGTAGAGTGGTCAGAGCAGGCCTGCTGTGCACCTGGAACCTCTGGGCCACGGAGGAGGTTAAGTGAGGATGGCTTTGAGCACACAGTAGGTGGGCGAAGCACTCCCTGTAGGTGTCCACCCCAAGTTCCCGAGCTGGTGCTGCTCGAGGAGAGCTCTGCAGAGGGCCCTCAACAAACTGAGCCCCCCTGGCTGGTTTTGGCACCCAGGCAGCTGAGGGCCTGCTCTGACCTCCACTGGCACAGGAGGGCACCCCAGGGACCTGGGCCCCAAGGGGGGCCCTTCACGCCCAAATAACCGAGCAGCGGGGAGGCAGCCCCAGGATGTCCCCTGTCTGCCAGCAGAGGGCCACCAGTGGGCTCTGTGCCCAGGGACCCCCGGTCCGCACAGGCCCCTGTTCTGGGCTGGGGGAGGGCAGAGCAGCCACCTGGGGCCTTGGTGAGGAGCCCAGGCACCAGCAGGGGCGGGCAGCCGGCGCAGGAGCCCATGGGGGCTTACACGGGAGAGACTTCCTGACAGCTTCCCGGACAAACTCGGACACAGGGATCGGAGTTGCAAAGTGAAGACTGGGCAAGCCCCCCTACCACCTTCTCTGCTGGTGATCGAGGATGCGTGCCCACCCCACTGCACCCACAAACAGGTGACGGCAGACCTTCCAGACCGTGTGACTGGAACGGCAGACTGAGGGGCGTGTGGGGAGCACCCGCCACAAGCTTGGCAAGCTCTCGGCCAGAGGCAGGCACTGCGTGAGGCCAGCAGGCCTGAGGGAAGGCCCTGGCGGCCCTCAGACCCACACCTGGCTCCCCCAGGAAACCTGGGCCCTTCCTGTCAAACATGGCCCACACGCACAACCTCACCGCATCCGGGGCTCTGGACAGACAGGCGAGCAGTGAGGGCTATGGCCATGTGCCCACTGTCCTGGGCAGGTGAGGCGGAGGAGGCCCCGCCCCAGCAAGCCCCGGGAGATGAGGACGCCACTGCCCATGTAGTCACCTGCGGCTTTTCCTTGGCCCAAGAAGCAAACACTTGCTGCTCCCAGGAAGCCCCCTTGCAGGACGGGGGCAGGAAGCCAGCCTGGAGCCAAGCGCAGTGCAGGGCTCCTGTAGCGCCTGCTACACTCTGTCTGCACACAGGGAGTCAGGGTCCTGGGTACACATGGAGCCTGTCACCTCAGGGCACCTGAGTCACAGTGCTGGGCCCAGTGTGGTGGGGAGGGGAACCCCAGAGTGGGCCCTGAAGCCCCAGGCGCTGGAGAGCACCCACTCTCAACACACTCCCTAGAAGCTCTCTACTAAAGGTTCTCTTCTCTGCAGCCTTCTCTGGGGTGTCTGCCCTGAGGCAGATCAACTGAGGTCTCTGGCAACCAAGGTGCAGGTACCCCCCAGGGAGCATGGGGGGCGCTGTCACATGGTGACCCCCAGGGACCACCTACCCCTCCCCCAGCCAGAGCCGGCCTCAAAGCCCAGGGACTAAGGGTGGGGGGCGGTTTGGCCAGGAGCCAGGAAAGCTAGGGTGAGGCAGGGAAGGGAAAGAAAGTAAGAGGCGGAGTCAGGCTGAACCTCCAGCTCAGTCCCCAGGCGCAGTGTCCACGTGCCTGCTGAACAATGCAGTTTTGAATTCAATTAAAGTGATTATCTGTTGTGCCAAATAAATTGTGTACAGCATACATCCTGCGGCACTTTACACCTCCGGGCTCATTATTCCCTAACTGTTTCCTCCTGTTTATGCGCTCTCAAATTAAATTGCTGATAATATGCGCCAAAATAAAAAATGAGCGCACCTTGTCCCAAGAAAATTGATTCTCCCTTTTCCTGAGCCGGCGATTGCCAGGTTTTATATACTCTGTTCCTGGTGATCATTAGTAATTCAATTTTCTTTTTATTAGCCCTCTTATCTGCTGAGCAATATAGTGGCAGAGCTGACCTCTTTTGCACGGGTAAATGTTTAAAATCTTTTCCCTGATTAATTTTGCCAGTTAAGAAAAAGAGGAGAAATGGCCCGGCTCTTAGCCATCACAATGAATAAAGCTTAATGTTGATTGTGATGGAATTTCTAATGCCAGGGAAATTGATTGAACGCGGCAATTACACTGCAATAGTAACTCAAGGGAGATGGGATCGCTTTCTCCTGGCCACAGCCTTTTGGTTATTTAAAACAATCCAATTTGCAAGGATAATTATGTATTAGTGTTTTATCTGCCACTTGAAATGAACAGGGGAGTTTCGATACTGGCCCAGCATTAGTAGGTTATTGCTGCAAATTACTTGATATCTGCTTTCTTTCACATAAAGAGAAAATTAGGCAATCAATTACCAGAAAAAGGTGGACGAGGGATAAGAAGGGTGAGCGCGCCCTCTTCTGGCCGCCGGGCTGCACAGTAGGCCTGGAGGGGACCCCGGGGCTCTCCCTCCCCCTTGCAAGGGCTGTGTCCCCTTGCTCTCACCTCTCTTCACACAGGTGGGTTCAGGGCTCAGAGGGGGCTCCTCAGAGACGCCCCAGACTGCCTGCCTGGCTAAAGCTGCCCCCCACCCCCCATAGCTCCTGAGACACCACCGCCCATTTCCTTTTCTACAGAGCACTTGAAGACTGAAGGCAGTTTTTCGACCTGTTTACCAGCACCCAAGGAGCTTTCTGCTTCTATTGTCCACCTACACGTTGGCCCTGGCACGTGCAGACCACACCATGGGAGCCAGGGCAGAGCCCAGAGGTGTGGCACGTGGAAGGCTGACAGGTGGAAGACACGTGGGGGAAGAGTGGCCAAGCGAGCGGAAGCCTTCTCCAAGCCCCCCAAGAGGAGTCTCTCCCCAGCTCCCCTTCCATCTCCCCAACAGGCTGATCTGTCCACCTCTGAGCGAGCGGGAGAGCGCAAGGCACTACGGTCCGCACCCCACACCCTGTGGTGCCCAGAGCCTTGTTCCCCTCTCCCTCCGAGTAGCAGAGTACCCTGCCATCAGGAACAGCCTCCACCATCCCCAGCCTGCACCCCACTCTGCCTGAGGCCTAAAATGGGACTGCATGGTTCCCAAGTACACATGCAGCTCCAGGGAAGACACAAGCCGCCTCCCCCTTGTGGCCTGGCACCAGATCCGTGGCCCCGTCAACCCCTCACCCTGTCCACCCTACAACAGGGTCAGCATCCTAGAGCGTCTCCAGCCCAAGGCCCTGGGACGCTGCCCACGGGCCCGTCCTGCTCTCTAGCTCCCCGGCAGCCCCTTGGCCCATGGCGCCTACAGCACGGCCGCAGCCAGGCTGTTTCCGGGCCTGGGGCAGCCCTCACCCCAACCCCCGAACCACCAGAGCCCTCCAGCTTGGAGCAGGGAGAGTAGGCCCCCAGGACTCTGCATGGACAGTCCGCAGTGCTAACCTCCCTGCCATCTGGAGACCGCTCCCAGCCCATGGCACAGGATGACCTTTTTGACTGCATGGTGCTCCTTCCACAGGGGCCTAGGACACAGGATGGCAACTGTCTGCCTTGGGCCCGTAGGCCTGCAGCCCAGGCTCTGTGGGGCAGGGGCAGCACAGGGCTGGCAGAGACCCAGTTGAGGCCAGAGTCGGTCCTTACATCAGGACCCAGCACTCCAGGCAGCAGGAAGGCAGCCAAGAGGCCCAGGGCCCTGTCTGCCACGACTGTGCCACCCTCAACGCCTGCCCAGCAACTGCTCCACATACACACTGGATTCCACGGGAGCCCAGCACCCGGCAGACACCCACCAGCTCCCCCAAGGGCTCTGCTGGCAGGAGCATGCCACCCCTGCTGGGACACCCTCCCCAGCTCCCTCCTACCACGTCCCTCACTCAAGACCCTCTGAAACACAACCTCCATGCGGGACCCCTGCTGGACACCCCCACTCCTTGCTCATAGCCGGTTACTATGGAAACACCTAAGCACCTGGTCGGCTGGCATGCAGGCCCCGGAAGGGCAGGAGGGAACACCCCTGCCTCGGGGTTCCAGGACCCCCATATCCAGGGCAGCCCGCCTCCCACTCCCGTCCCTGAGCACCACCACCTTGGGGACAGCTCCGCCTGGAGCTTCTCTACCGACAGAGACAGCACTGTGACCG
Organism: Kobus ellipsiprymnus; assembly: GCA_006410655.1. Taxonomy (NCBI): domain Eukaryota; kingdom Metazoa; phylum Chordata; class Mammalia; order Artiodactyla; family Bovidae; genus Kobus; species Kobus ellipsiprymnus. The sequence goes on from SJYR01000930.1 coordinate 261,861, forward strand.
AGAGCACCCGGACAGGGGCTGCGCGGCCCCGCAGATGCCCAGTCTCCAGAGAGCAACCTGGCCCCTCTCCCGGCTGCCCCAAGAGGCCCCAGCTGGCCTCAGGCTCCCGGCGGGCTCCCCAGCCCCTGCCAGCCTCTTAAAACACAAGGCTTCTCCATTCGTTCTCTCCAGTTAGTCCCACAGCCAAGGCCCAACCCCCAACCCAGCCTCCTTACAGCCCCCAGGGGCCGCTGACAGGCTCCCTCTGCTGCCACCAGGGTGAAATCCATGCTTGCCAGGACCCACGGACATGCAGCTAGCTGGTGCCCTCTCCACCCCGCGCGGGCCTCCGCCTCTCCACACTCTCTGGCCAGCTCTGTATAGGTGCTGCACGCGGTCCTGGACCCCAGCTGGGCCCTGAGCACCAAGGCGGCACAGTCCCTAGAGCACAAGCCCTGGCGGCAGCGTCCAGGACCAGATCCCTGGTGTGTCTGTGGGGAAGCCCCGGCTGCTCCGAGGAGACACCCAGGACCAGCTCCGCAGAGCACTGCCATCGCCACAGCAGGGGGCGCCAGGGACTCACTGAGAGGGCAGAGCGACCCCTCCCAGGCCCGCTCAGGCCTTGAGAGGAGGAGGCAACAGCCCACAGGGAGGGCAGCGAGAACAGGAGGGAGGGGTCCTGGCCGGCACCAGCCAGGCCGCCACCCGCTTCAGGGCTATCTGCCTTTCCCACCTCTGCCAAGACGACGCGGCTGTGCAGGCACAGAGGGATGTGCTGAAGAGGCCGCACATGCCTGCCTGGCAGGCTTTCCACGGCCCCAAGTGCAGCGCACAGCACCGCAGCCCAGGCCGCCCACTGCCGCCAGGCCCAGAGGCTCTTGGGCCAGGGCCTGACAGCGCAAGATGGACAGGGACCGTGGGTCCCAGCAGGGAGCAGAGCCAGCACAGGCCCAGGGAGCCCCTCTTCCCAGCGTACCTTCCTTGGAGGGGAGGTAGGTGCAGCCAGGGGGCAGGCAGCATGGCCGGGGCTTGACCGGCATCAGCCCCTTGTTGGGCGTCTTCTTCGTAACGGGGCTGCTCTTTCCCCGGAGGGCCTGCTTCCGCCGCAGGCTGAACTGACTCTTAGCCATGGCAGCAGGCGGGGGGCTGCTCTTCTTGTCCCCAGGAAGGCTGCAGAGACAGAGTAGGTAGCTCTAGCAGGCACCCTCCCCGCCTTGCCCACCCAGATCCCAGAACCAATGGATCAGCCCTGGCAGGCAGTTAAGCCCCAGGGGGGTCTGGCCCCCCAACTTAGCTTTCCCACCTGATCCACCTCAGTGGCTCCCTGCCCGTCCATCCCCCCACCCCACCCCACCCCAACCACCCAGCTCCTAGCCACAGCCCTGGAGGACCCCAGAGCCAGAGCAGGTAGAGGGCGGAGGAGCACAGCCCTTGACCCCCACCAGGTGTTTCCACGCCTCCCCGGCAGGATAAGATGAGCCCCCACGTGGAACTGGGGGAGAAGCAGAGGAGGCAGGTGTCGTCCCAAGGAGGGGCCGCCACCAGCCCCGTGGCTCCCCTCCCCACACTCGCTGACACAGAGGCTGCTAGAGAGAAACGGCGAGGAGGAGAGCACGGAGCCCAGCAGCCCAGATGTTGCCTGTCCAGGGGAGCAGAACCCAAGGGCAAGGTCAGCGGCAGGAAGGACCTGAGTGGGACTCCCTGGAAGACGGCATGTGTCGCCATGCCTGATGGCAGAGCCATCTGGCAGCTTCCACAATTAAGTCCCTGACCCTGAAGCCCTGGGCCACCATGCCATCTTCCAGCCTCCTCTGGACCCAAGTGGGTAGAGGGCGGGGAAGCTGATGTGCCTTCAGTGAGGGAGGGAGTCATTGTCACCTAGCTATCTTTCTCCTGCAGAGACCCTACCCCTGGCCTGGGCACAAAGCTGTCCATCCACCATGCCACGGGCCCAGAATGGAAGCCACCCCAGCAGCCTCTGGTCTCTCACCAACAAAGGAAAGGGAGGGCTTGCTGGTGCCATCTCCGCTAGACCCCTCCCCATTAACTGAAAGGGAGAGCGGTAACCGTGGCCTCATTCCTGCCAGATATGCTGACGCACCACAGGCAAAGCTCCATCCTCTGGCCCCATCAGCGGCAATGTTTCCTCCCTGCCTCCCACACCCCTGCCCAGACAAGACCCAGGGAGGGGCAGGGGCCCGCACCTGGCACTGCCCCGCCTCCGGATGATCTTGGTGCGGCTCTTCACTTTGTAAGCCGAGAGCGGAGTCTCACTGAAGACAGGCTGCAAGCTGCTGGGTTCCACTGCCTTTCTGTCCACTGGGGGGGACCTAGACGGGACGGGGGAGAGCTGGGAGGCACAGTCCTTGCTGCCAACCTCTGACTGCCAACGGAAGGAGGAGGCCGAGGAGGCCGAGGGGCTGGAGGCCTTCCACTTGTACTTGCTGGGGGAGGCCCCAGGCACGGAGGACACAGCAGACCTCCTGGGCCTGGCGTCTGGGTCGGCTTTGAGCTGCGGCTTCTCTGTTCGTTCTGCTGCAGCAAAGGGGGCCTTGCACACATTCTCCGCTGCCGCCCTGGGACTAAGGGCCCGCCGAGAGGCCCGAGGACTCTTCGCCGAGGCGGCCACCCACTTGTAGTTGTTCTTCCGGAACTTGTTGGTTCGACAGGACACCAGCATCGAGGGCTCCCTGGTCTGCCTGGGTCCAACAGCAGGTCTAGCTGGGCCTACCACCAGGCCAGAGGCGGCAGAGGGGCCTGAGAGGCTGGTGTTCGCGGCCCCGCCCCCACGGAGCTGTGCCGCACAGCTGGCCACAGAGTGCGAGCCCACCTTCCGGCCTGGGGCCATGCCGCCTCGCTGGGGCAGACTAGAAGGCAGGAAGCGGGCCTTGACCGCAACTGCACTCTCACTGACCGTCCGCCGGGGCTCCGAGGGGTTCTCGCTCACACTGCTCACCGACTTCACCACCCGGGGCTTGCCAGGCTCCTTCTGGCAGACCAGAAGGGGGTCCTCCGCGCTGCAGCTCCCCTTGGCTCTTCCTTGCCTCGAGGGCTGCCGCTGCCCACCGGGGGACTCACCCTCACCTTCCTGAGGCCTGTGGTCGTTCCAGGCGGGGTCCTCGTATTCTTCCAAGGAGGTCCGCAGGACCCCCGCAGTGCAGGCCGAGCCCGGCTTGGATGGTGGTTTGATCTTGATAACCATGTTCTGGTCTGGACTGAGCTGCACCTGCCTCTCCAGGATGTACTGCTGCGGTTCAGGACCCTGGCTGCCCCCAGCCCTGAGTGGCGGCTGCGCGGCACCATCACCAGGCATGTCCGAGGAGCCCAAGGGCCGATTCACCAGGGAGTATTTCTTGCGCCACGCAGGCCCATGGTTCGGGGAGAAGCCCCTCCGGCTCGGACGAGGGTAGCGAGCACTGAAGGTCCTGCTGCTGTTGTACGTGGGCGGCTGCCACTGGCAAGTGGTGGAGGTGCCCAGAGTGGCAGAGGTTCCTGGGGCAGAGGCACTCCCATGGAGGCTTTTGTAGTCATCAATCAGACCTGAGGAGGCAGTGGCATAGACTCTGTCAACCGGAGGGTGAGGAAAATCAGGAAGAATCCCCTGAAGGGGCATCAACTGACCAGACACCCTGTAGACCCCACTGGACCCTGCCAAGTCCCAGTACAGGAGGGGCAGCCCCAGGGCCTGAGAACTACTGACAGTCAGCCTAAATCCCCTAGGCCAATCTTTCCCATGAGCCTCTTCCCATCAATCATACTTCAATCCTACTTCTGGCTGCTTATCCTTAAAATGCACTCTTGTGGCATAATATTCCCTATTCACCAGGGATATTACACTGGGTTCCCAGTCTTCTGAGGCGAAGTGTCACCCAGCATGAAGAGACCAGCAGGGCCCACGCTGCAGCACCTCGAGAGACACAGAAGGCCTCTGGCTTGCCCCAAACACAAAGGGGCAGGGCTGCACCTTTCACGACCTCCCTGCCTGGCACACAAACAGCAAGCGTAAGGTAACTGACACCCCGGGTACTCCACATGTGACAAGAATGTCACATCATCCTCCCACAAGAAAAGAAGAGGCCTAACGTTTGGAGTTCCAGTGCAGGGGACCACCAGGTGCCTTTCCAAGGAAGCCCCGGGACCGCGTGGCTGTGCAGGCAGACACAGGCCTCAGCCAAAACCACCCAAGCTGTCACAACTCAGCCAACAAGCCCTCCAGTTACAGCACCCCCCACCATATGTCCCACCTCCAGGCCCAAAGAGAGGCACATCCAGACCCGGTGACACCTCAGGGCAGGTATGATGGAGGGCCAGGAAGTGGCTGGTAGATGGGCTCAGCCCAACTGAACTCTTCCCAATACACACTTCCCAAGTTCTTAAGTCTTCTCTTTGTGGGAATAACCTTTAAAGCGATTTTTTTTTTTAAATGCAGCAAGCCATCTCTCATGACTCAGTGGTAAAGAATCCATCTGCCAATGCAGGAGACACAAGAGATGCAGGTTCAGTCCCTGGGTCAAGAAGACCCCCCTGGAGAAGGAAACGGCAGCCCATTTCCTTCAAAGCCCTGGCAGACTCCAGTCCACATGTGCTCAGTCGCCTCACTGACTATAGCCCGCGAGGCTCCTCTGTCCATGGGGCTCTCCAGTCAAGAATACTGGAGTGGGTTGCCATGCCCTCCTCCAGGGGATATTCCCTATCCAGGGATCGAACCCGCGTCTCCTGTGCCTCCTGCACCGCAGGCGGGTTTTTCACCGCTTGAGGGATGGGGCAGCCCCGGGCTACAGTCACTGAGGTCGCAAAAGAGTCAGACACGACTTAACGACTGAACAACAACAGGCCGTCTTAGGTCTAAAAACGGAAAAGTTTGGAAAACCCTGAAGGCCGGGGATTCTGGGCCAGGAATATTAAGGAGAATGTGGCTGTAAGGAGGGACAAAGGCGTCAGAACCGGGCGTCCAGGGAAGAAATACACACCACTGGCCCCGAACAAGGGAGCGCGCCGAGAGGGCCGAGGCCGCGCACGCCCGCTGCGGAGGGGAGGGTCGCTTCCCGCCGGTTACTAAGCGACAGCCCCGCCGCCAGCTGCCGCAGCGCCGGTAACGCCCGCACCCGCCGCGGAAACCCGAGCGGGGCTGAGCTGGGCCAGCCGGGAACGCCCCTTCAGGGTCCCCAGGACCCGGCCCGACCCCACCCACCTCCCCACCGACCCGACCCGGCCTCCGACCCGCGGGCAGGAGCGGCCCCCTTCGGGGAGGCGGGCAGGGGCCCGCTGTGAAGAAAGGGGGAAGAAGGAGACGCGCGACCCGGGACCGGCGCGACCCACCCTGCAGGAGGCGGATCTGCCGCCGTAATTGCTCCTTTTCCTCCATCTCCGGAGTCCGCGACGCCCGGCCAGGCCCCCGCGACGTCATCGCCGGGCGACCGTTTTACTGAGGACGGGGCGGAGCGCTGGGAGGCAACGCGACTGCGCACTGCGGCTGGGCCCGGGCGACCGCCGGCCGGAAGTGGGGCCTCGGGAGATGTGCGCCCAAGTTCTGGCTGCGCCTGGAGGGGCGAGGTCACGCACGCGCAATGCTGGGTGCGGAGGCACGTCACTATGGAGCGCCAGGAAGTCTCCCCTCGGCGCCTGAGGAGGGGAATCTGCGGCGGAAAGTCCGCGCCGTGAGGAGTTCGGGCCGGGTTCTTCGCCGAGAGTGTTCCTTCCAACTTGGGCCCGGGGCGAGGGGCAGAGCCGGGGACTCCACGCTATCCACGACGCAGGTCCTCCTGCGTCGAGCTAGAGGGGGGCTCTGCGGGAGTGAGCCGGCGCGGCGAGGGCCCGTGCGGCTCTGTTGTTGGGGGGCCAGGCACAGGGGAAGGGACGTCCGGGATCGGGGAGGCACTGCAGGGACGCGTTAAACCTCTGAAAGCGTGAAGGACTGTGCTGTTTCGGTAGAGGCAAGTATGAAAACAGGTGTGTACATCCCTGTATACAGCTGGGGGTGTAAAATGATATGGCCGCTGTGGTAAACTAATGTTTCCTCAAAAAGTTAAAAATGGACGCTTCGAGCCAGCAGTCAAATATTTCGGGGTATATACCCTGAAGAAGTGAGAACAGGGACTCGAAATACTCGTGCGCCAGCGTTGGGTGAAGCATTATTTGCCATAACAAAATGTAGAAATAGCCCAAGTGCCCATGAGGGTGAATGGGTAAGCGGTGTTTATCTGTACGATGGAATAGGATTTAGTCCTGAAAAGGAATGTAGGACTGGTCCGTGATACAGCGTAAACGAGTCTCAAAAACATTAAATGAAATAAGCCAGCCACAAAAGGACGAATATGGTAAGATCTCACTTGCATGACATCTTGAATAGGCACATTTGTAGAAACTGCATCAGAAGTTAGGGAGGATTGAGGGGAGGAGAGACAGGGAATTAATGCTTTTTGGCTAGAGAGTTTATGTTTGCAGTGATGAGAAAGTTTTGGAAACATATAGTGGTGATGGTTGCACAACCTTATGAATCTATTTAGTCCACCAAATTGAACACTTCAAAATGATTATATGAGGACTCCCCTGATGGGCCACTGCCTGAGACTCCGACTTTCCGACACAGGGTGCCCAGCTGCGGTCTCCGGTCAGGGAACTAGATCCTGTATGCCACAACTAAGACCTGGTGCAGCCAAATAAATAAAAATAAAAATTCAAAATAATTATATGACAACTTATATATTTTGTTATTCAATCGCTAAGTTGTCTCCAACACTAGGACCCCATGGGCTGCAGCATGCCAGGCTTCCCATCCTTCAGTATCTCCCAGAGTTTGCTCAAATTCATGTCTGTTGAGTTGGTGATGCCATCCAACCATCCCATCCTCTGCGGCCCCCTTCTCCTCCTGCCTTCAGTCTTTCCCAGCATCAGGGTCTTTTCCAATGAGTCAGCTCTTCGCATCAGGTGGCTAGAGTATTAGCTTAAGCATCAGTCCTTCCAATGAATATTCAAGGTTGATTTCCTTTAGGGTTGACTGATTTGCTATCCTTGCAGTGCAAAGAATTCTGAAGAGTCTTCAATGCCACAATTCAAAAGCATCAATTGCTGCTGCTGTTAGTATATATTTTACCACAATAATAAAAAGCAGACACAGTGTGTCTGCAGCAGACCTGAACAATAGGAAATGTTAAAGGAAATTATTCTAACTGAAGGGGAATGATACAATACGGAAACAGATCCTTATGTAGAAAGAGAACAGGAAACAGTATTAATAACTTTAAATTTTTTAGTTTCTCCAAAAGATAGATACAGCAAAAATAATAAAAATGTGTTGTGGGTTTGTAATGTAGGTAGAGGTAAAACATGCCAACACTGATGCAAGGGGTCACATGCACTGTGTCTCCTGCAGGTGAGGACACAACCCTCAGCCTGCCTCCTAGGCCAGCACCTGAGCCCACCCCAGGGTGTTAGCGTTACTCTGCTTAACACGCAGCAGTGAGCACCCTGGAGTTTCTTAGCGGTGGCAGCTCCAGGCTGGGAATACCAGGCAATAGAATGGCCTCTGCACTCAGGCTGTGGGACAGGGTGAGCCACGGGTCATGCTGAACGCTGTGTGAGACCCTTAGGCCTTGGCAAAACTGAGAGCAGGGTATGGGAGTTCCCAGAGAATGAAATGGAATTTCCCATCAGGGATCGTGAAAAGCACTTTGGGCTGGTGCTGTCTTGGCTCTTGAGAATCCTGCAGCCATCACCTGAATGTGCCAGGACTGGACTGCGGGAGGACGGGCAGCACATGCCCACTTAACACCACTGACCCTCATGACAGCCTGCTGTCTGCCATCAGTTGCTAGCTAGCCACAAACTTGATAAACCCAGGTGATGCCACGTGGAGCAAAGATAAGCCTAAATGTCATGATTTAGGGCACCTCATAATTTTGGGCTTCCCTGGTAGCTCAGCTGGTAAAAGGAATCTGCCAGCGATGTAGGAGACCTGGGTTCTATCCCTGGGTTGGGAAGATCCCCTGGAGAAGGAAATGGCAACCCACTGCAGTATCCTTGCCTGGAGAACCATGCACAGAGGAGCCTGGCAGGTTACAGTCCATGGAATCACAGTGTCGAACGCGAATGAGCACAATCATAGGCCCTCATAGGAACAGGTGTTGACTGGCTGGGACCACTACCCCTTGGATGCCCCCTTGCCTTCTGTCCCAGTGGGGAGGAGCAGGAAGTGACTGTAGAAGAGACCAACCATTGAGGACTCTATGGGTTCCCCCATCCCAGCCGCTAACCCCCACTCCACCCTCCACCCTCGCTGCAAAGCATGACCCTCAGAACCAGATCCTTTGGGAAGAAAAGTTGACTAGTTGCTGTCTCCTAGATGGCAGCATTTCCACAAGGCTCTCGGGCCACGGAGGATGGATGATTGGACATCACCACAATGTCCCACATGCCCTAGTTCTGGACAAGCCCGGACAGGGACCTTGCCAGGTGCAAAAGACACCCCTCCCCAGCCAAGGGATGCCTGGAGGCTAGCGGTCAGGCTAGCAGCCCTGCTAGGGCAAAGTGAAGTGAGGCTCAGAGCAGTGGAGCCTCATCCCCTGCAGGGTCACGCGGGGTGGGGCGGAGCTTTGTGCCGCTTCCCCAGCCCCTCCCGGCAGAAAATCCAGGAACCAGGCAGGCATCAGGGCCGGGAGGGCCGTGCGGGAGCCGGGCGGGGCGACGGGAACAGCTCGTCACCCTCCTCGGCGCCGAGACCGGCTGTGAGCCTCTGCTGATCCCGCCGCACCCTTTCCCGGTTCTGCCCGGCCTTCCTGCGGCCTCCGCCCCTCCTGACTCCGGAGCTCCCCTGGGCCCGAGGCCGCCCCGTCGCCCAGCGATCCGCTGAGCGTGGACCGCGGGGCTGCTGGACAGGCGCAGCTGCCCGGCGGTCCGAGCCACTGCCGAGGGCCGGGGCCAGCAATGGGGGCGGGGGCGGCGAGCGGGAGGCGGCCCCATAGGGACTCAACCCTAGAGGAAAGAACTCCTGGACTTCGGTGCGCTTCGCACCCCCTCGGCCCCGCAGCACCGCGCTCGTCCCCACGCACCTCCCCCGTCCCGCGCTGAGGCCCCGCAACCCTGACCCGGCTTGCCCTGAAGCCGAAAGTTCCGGGGCTGGGTGGGCCCGGTGGGGCGGGAGTCCGGGTGGGTTCCTCGGGACCACTGCCCCTCCCCTCACCTCACGCTGTCGCCCTCCCAGTCTCCCTGTCTCTCTCGGTCCCGCCTCTGCTGTCGCAGCCTGGACACCACACTCCCTCAGCCCACTCCCCCATCTCCTCCAAGGGGGTCCCAGCCGCTGCATCCTATGGCCTGTCCTGGTTATCTCCCCGTCTTAGGACCTGCTCTGTTCCTCCCAGGGGCTGGGCATTTCTAGGACAGGGACCGGCCCCCACTGCCCAGCTCCCTGCAGGGTCTGGCCAGGTGCCACCCCACTCTGGGTGGTAGAGGCCTGCGGCTGCAGTGAGCTTCTTCCTTCCAGCTCTCGGAGGTGCCACAGCCTCCCTGCACGCAGCCCAGAGCCCCTCCCGGCCCTGGTCACAGTACTCCATCAGGCACGGTGTCCTCCCTGGCTCTGGACCCCAGGGCCTGCCCGGAGCTTGCCCAGGGCGGCCTCCGCACCCTCATGTCGCCTGATGTTGCCCCAGACTTCCTGGGGCTCCCTAGGCCTGCCATGGGGGAGGGGGTGTAGGGCCAGCCCCTCCCACCTTCCTTCTGCTTCTTCTCCAGTGGATTCACTTCCTGCCCTTTCAGAGTGACCTCTGCCTTCAGGAGCCTAGTGACACCACCACTCACCAGCCTAGTGCCTCTTGTGTAGGTGGTTGCTAAAGAACTGAACCCTGGACTTCCCTGGCCCTCCAGCAGTTAAGATTCCTCACTTCCACTGCAGGGGCACTGGTTCCATGATCCCTAATCAGGTCAGGGAACTAAGATTCCCCATGAACATGCAGCAACACCACCCTTCCATGGTTCATTCAGCCCCAGGTCACTGCCTGAGGCAGGGGAGCACAGTGTAGCACTACACCCCCCGTTACCACGGCCACTGCGGCCACCACACTGCTCCTCCCTGTGGACGGCACCTGCCTCCACCGTTCCACCCACATGGCAGCAAGGCCTTCTATAAAAATAAACCTGGGGCCAGTCATACCTCAGCTAGACGGCCACAATAGATTCATCACATACTGAAGAGGCTGCTACCCCCACCCTTGGCCTGGAACCTGACCAACTGGAGAGGTGGAAGTTAGGGGCCACTAGGAGGCTACACAGCTTTCCAGAAGCTTTGCTGTGGGAACAGGGAGAATGCCTGATGGGCCCAGCACACACCATACAGAATACAGGACTGCACATAGGAGCACACACACACAGACACAGGTACAAGCACATAACATGCAAAACACAGCCATATGAATACACACGCATTCGTGAGTAGACCTACATCATGCACAGATACCCATACTTGTGGACATGTGCATACATGCTTACGTTACATACACACGGGAACACGGACACACGCTCAGCCTCCTGGAGCATCCTGCCACCACCAGCAGGATGCCCTGCTCGTATTGGCAAATGGGCTCCAGCAACTGGGTCGGACGTGGGAGCCCCACACTGAGCTGGGTGAGGACCCACTGCCCCAGAGGCCCTCAGCCAGCAGAGTTCGCTGGCCTGCACTCTAGTCCCCCGATGTGGAGAAAGAAAGGGCCTCAGAGACCCCAGTGAGGCACTGAAGGCCACCCTGCTCCCCACCCCACCCCCTCTGATGGACGGTGCCTGCCTGTGTCTGCCCAGAGTTCACAGCGGCTCCAAACTTCTGCTTTCACAAGATTGCTTCCTTTCTGTTTGAATCAGCATTTCCACTTATTTGCAGCTGCAATGTTCCAAAACACACAACCCCTGCACTGGCATCGGGGCTGATGCCAGCAGCTCTACCTGGCGGGGCCCTCGTCCAGTCCACTTCAAAGCCCTCATCTGCAGGAGCACGCCGTGCCGGGTGCTGACAGGCAGCCACCCTGCGAGTGAGTGTGCATGGCAGAGCCTATGGGCTGAGTCTCGGGCCAGCCAGCCAGCAGGGGCCCTGGCGTGAGCTCCAGAGGGTCAGGAGACCTAGAGGCAGGATGTGGCAGTGGAGAAGCAGGGTGTGGGGCTCCTGTGCGCCTTGCCCCGGACATGATCCACATACGGCCCAGGAAGGAAGGACATCGGGAGCCTGCACCAGGCCTGGATGTCGTCACTTGGCTTCAGGTTTTCACAGTAACAGCTCTGAATGTTACTGTGGTATGTGAGATATAATCCACAAACCATACAATTCACCCATTAAAAGTGTAAAACTCTGGGGGTTTAGCATATCCAGACTGAGGCAACCACCAGCACAACCAATCTGAGAACATTCCCGTCACCCCAGAGACGCTGTGTCACGCCCCCCGCCCCTGCCAGCTGTAACTCTGCTTTCTGTCCCTGCAGATCTGCCTGTTCTCATTTCATACGCCTAGATCCTGAGAGCCGTCGTCCTGCGGGCCTGACTTCTTGTCTTGGTGTAACGCTTTGAGGTCCATCTACGCTGTGCTGTGTGTCAAAACTTCCTCTGCGTGGCTGAACACTGACCGCTCCATTGTGTGTATTGACCACTTTTTGTTTGTTCGTGCTTCCATAGGTGGACATTTTCCACAGATGGACATTTGCAGTGCATGTTGGCTGTTAAGAATAACGTTGTGAGAGTATTCACGTGCAGGTTTCTGCATGAACATGTCTTCATTTCTCTTGAATGCACACCTAGCCTTGGAATGGACGAGCCTATAGTAGTTCTCTGTTTAACTTTTTGAGGAACTGCCAGACTGTTTTCCATGGGCGCCTGCACCCTTTTACAAGCCCAGCGCTGTGTGCTGCCAGATTCCCCCAGGTCTTCTCCCACACTTGTTACTCCCCCTTTTATATTACAGTTAACCTGTGGGTGTGAGGCAGCCTCTAACCTTGCTTTGATTCGCATTTCCCTGACACTAATGACCTGAGCCTCTTCTTCTGAGCTCACTGGCCATTTGTACACTTTGCCTGAAAAAATGTTTTTTCAAACCCTTTGCCCTGTCCTAGGGTTTTAGGAGAGAAGGATCAGAGAAGCTCCGCGGCGCGGTTGGAGGCTATGGGGGGTGGGGTGAGAGCCTCCCGGCCCCCCGCCCCTGTACTCCCACTCCCAGCCGGCCCTCGGGGCGGGGCGGGCTCACCAGGGGCGTTTCCGGCTCCTCTCAGCACCTCCGGTTGCTCTGCGGAGGTTTCACTTTTGGGTCTGGGAACCTTCAGGCTGTGTGTGCGCTGGGCAACTCCAGGGCAGAGGCTTCCAATCTTGGCCCGCAGGGCAGCCTGGCTTCGGCTTAGTGGGCACAGGCACTCGACAGTCACGGTCACTGGTGAGCTGCCCCCGCCCATGCCCTGAGCCCCTGCGCCTCGCAGGGGGCTGCCTGCCCTGGCTCCCGGGGTTGGCCCTTGCTTCTCCTGGGTGGGGAGGCCAGAATCTCTGGGTGGAGACCAGGTCCTGTCACCTTCCTTGGGCTTCCCCAAGCCCCCCAGGACTCCCTGCATCCCAGACCAGCTGGGGAAGCCCCAGGCCTCTGGGAAGGGGGCTCCCTCCGAAGTCTGACTGGTTTGGGCTTAGCTCCAGGCAGGCACCTCCAGGTGCCCCTGGGCCCACTCTGGGATCTCAGGCCAGCGCCAAGGCTTAGAGGCTTCCCGCAGCCCAGACGTCCTGGGTCCTGAGTCAGGCCCGCAATGGCTCCTGACCCCTGAAGACAGACGAGTGACTCACAGAGCTCTGGGCACTGAGGAAGCCCTGGAGGACAGGCCTCGGGGCTGAGGATGCTTGGGCCGGGCCTTGCCTGGGCCTTCGCACCAACTGCCCAGGAGGCAATGGCTTCTGCCTGCTCCCTGCTCTCTGAACACCTCGGCCAGGAAGGCAGCTGCTAAGGCAAACAGAGCCCCAGCCTTGCCCTGCCCTTCCTCAGTGGCTACTTTTCATGAGCAACGCAAAGCCTTGTTGAAGTAGCGAAGTGATGGAAGACTTGGTGGGTGGCCAGGGCTGCCCCCTTCCTGACAAGTGCTGAGTCCCAGGGCTTTCTTGGGCTTCCTGTGGGCACTCTGGTCACAGGACAGATGGTGTGCGTGGCTGGCCCAAGTCCCATGGAGGGCTGCAAGTGACATCCAGCCTGGAGGTGCTCAGGGCCCTTTGCAGAGATGGACAGTGGGTGACAGGGTGCACCCGGGGGCCAGCATCCCAGGCCTAGCCAGGCAAGACTGCCTCGGAGACACTCGAGTGGCTACCTCTCTGCTCTTCCCCTCCCCTGCCCTCTTCCAGCCCTGAGGGTGGAAGGCCTGACCAGCTGCCCTCCTCAGGAGCATGGCATCGGCCTTTGAGAAGGTGGTCAGGAGCGTGGTCCGGGAGCTGGACCACAAGGAGCTCACCCCTGTGGATAGCCTGCGGAGCTCCGCCAGCTTCCAGCCCTACAGCCTTTTGAGCAGGAAGCCCTTGCACTCACGGTTCTGGAGACCACGCTACATGTGTGTCAACTTGTCCATCAGGGACATCCTGGAGCCTGATGCGCCAGAGCCAGGTACCCGACCAGTGCTGAGTCCGAGTCGTGGGTGGGCAGGGGGTGGGCCAGCTGGCTCCCACTCGGGCCCCTGGGCTGTCTCCAGAGGGCAGGCACTTTCCAGAGGCCCCTCCACCAGGCGGGACAGGCAGCAGTCGGCGGGCGGGTCCTCAGCTCCGCTCTCACTCCAGCGCTGGAGTGTGGTGGCACCTTCCAGTTCCACGACGCGATGGACGGGCAGCTGCAGGGCAGCGTGAAGCTGGAGGCCCCGGGACAGGGCAGACTTTCAGGCGGGGCCGCAGTGTCTGGCAGTTCCAGCGCCTCGATGGACCTGTGCACTCTGAGAGTGGCCCCCAACACCTGGGAAGCCATGCACCATGAGAGGTGAGCCCCAGGGCCGCGGGCCCACTGACCCTGGGCAGCTGACCCTGGTCAGGCCCTCGGGGCCGCAGCAGTCACAGGGTGTCTGTGCAGGCTGAGGGACATCCCAGAGTCAGGGGATGTGCGGGAACCAGTGGCTGGGAAGGAGGCTGCTGAGGTCCTGGGGGCCTGCATCCTGCAGATCGGGGGGCCAGGGGTCAGACTGAGCCCTGTTGCAAAGAGGCTGGGGTGGAACACACACAGGGACCCTGGTGAGAAGGACGGTTAGCTCAGCACACAGATGTGAGATCTGAACCCAGGGAGTGGAGAGAGACAGACAGGTGAGCAGCCAGCCGCAGGGTGGGTCCCTCCAGAGGCCCGCAGGCTTCCTCATCCCTTCTTCCTGCCCGCCGTCTGCCCCCAGGCACTGGAGCACCCAGGGGACGGGGCGATGGGGGTCCCATGCCGGGGCATCCACATCACGCCACCCATGGCTGCAGACACTGAGGTCTAGGGAAGGGAAAGCCATCTCAGGGCAGGGGGAGGGGAGGGCAAGGCTCACCCTGCAAGCTTCCCACTGGCCCACTCACCGCAGGCGCCTGCGGCAACCTGAGCCCAAAACCCTGCAGCAGCTGCGGAGTCGGGGGGATGACGTGTTTGTAGTGACCGAGGTGCTGCAGACACAGAAGGAGGTGGAGGTCACCCGGACGCACAAGCAGGAGGGCTCAGGCCAGTTTGCACTTCCGGGAGCCCTCTGCTTGCAGGTGGGTGGCAAGGACCCTGCAGTGGGCACAGCGGGGGAGGCAGGAGGGCAGTGTCCCCACGCAGACCCCCGCCACCAGCACCTGGCTGCCCCCAGCCCCACCACCCAGAACCCAGTCCTGAGCCCACATCCGTCCCTCAGGGCAAAGGCGAGGGCCACCTGAGCCGGAAGAAGACGGTCACCATCCCCTCGGGCAGCACCCTCGCATTTCGGGCGGCCCAGCTGGTTATTGGCTCTGACTGGGGTGAGCTGGGGTCCGAGTGACTTCTAGGGCCCAGGCTCCATCGCAGGGGCGGGTAGGCCTGGAAGAATCACCAGCTGCCTGGGGGTGCTGGGGACATCTGGTGGCATGACTGTGGGCTGGGGTGGCTGAGAGCCCCTTGTTCAAGCAGGTGGGAGGTCGGGGCACAAAGTGGGGCTGCACAGGGAGCCCAGTGGGCCAGGGAGAAGCCAGGTGTTCCGCCAACCTGCCTCCCTCATCTCTGCCCCTCCGGCTTCCAGACATCCTCCTCTTCCCAGACAAGAAGCAAAGGACCTTCCCGTTGCTGCAGGCAGGTGAGGCCCATGCACCTGGGAAGTGGGACAGGCTGATAAGGAGAGCCCAGAACATCACATCTGGGAGACACACACACATACACACATGTGCACGCACACATGCACACACTAGTGCAAATGCACCCACCCACCCATGCAAACACGCATGCACACTCACACATATACACACGCAACACGCACACTTGTGTGTACAAATGCACACGCGCACACATATACACACATGTAATACACGTGCGCGCGCGCACACTCACGCACATACACACGTGTATAAACACACACACACACACACACACACACACACACACACACACACACGAGTAGCAT